>LPNX011068278.1:51345-64104 GCA_001517045.1 Pseudotsuga menziesii | reverse complement strand
GATGATGATGATGATTGATGTCCACTAAGACCAACTTTTGTCTACCGAACCTTAAGAAGGAAAATACTTGGTTTACTTTAAAATCTTGTTTTTGTGCTCAAAAAGCTTGCTAAGAAGCTTTCCAAGCTCACTATGATGATGATGATGATGATTAACGCCCAATGAGACCAACTTTGGTCTTTCAGACCTTAAGAAGGATAATACTTGGTTTACTTTAAAATCTTGTTCCTATGCTAAAAAAGCTTGCCAAGGAGCTTTCCAAGCTCACTATAGTTTTGCCAAGTTAGGAGGTTTTAAAGGTTTGTATTGTAGCAAATACTATGAAACTCAGATCTAATGTGGGTGTAAGCAAGACACTAGATAAGAGAAAGTGATTTTCATCCTCAATGCTCATAGACTCACACACATGTAAAACCCTTTCCGCCCATGGAGTTTTAGAAATAGACGAACGCCTTGTTTCGCTATGAAGTTGATGAGAGTTCGTTCTAGTCTTGGCTATATTAATTTTCTTATGTGAGCTAGTTACTACTGAGAGATACTTCTGATCTTCCAAGTTGGGATTAATGACCTCCTTGTAATATCTTAATTTTCTCTTAACCGCTAAATTTTCCTCACACCAGAATTTCTCTTTAAACTTATAAGTAATAATATTTTTTACATTGTCAATGTTTTGCAAAAGGTCGTTTTCATTAATGCCCCAATGGTTTAACCAAGCCATAGTATCTTTACACCAACACTGCTTGAGGCATAGTTGGTTTTGACTTGAGTTTAAAGCAATTTTAGGAAGTTTCTCGTTTCCCATGTTATTTATCGTATGCTTGTACATCAAGTACCTAGTCATAGCAATGCTCTCGATGGGGGAAAGACCCACTTCTATGAGGAGAATAGAATAAGGTGCATTGCATTTAATTTTGAGGTTATAAGTTATAAACCGCTTCTGGAATTGCTCGATCTTCCTCCAAGATTATCTAGAAATGTTGCACCCCCATACTTCACAAACATACAAGAAAACAGGGAGGACAAGAGTTTCAAAGAGGAACTTTTTATCCCACATGACCAGATTGAGTGATTTACTGTTATTTTCAAGACCAAAATAAACTTTCCACCCTCCATTAATCATTTTCTCAATGTTATAGTTCCAATTGAGCTTGTGATGAATATCAATTCCGAGATTATCATAAATAAAATTTGCATAGGTGTCTTTCGTAGATTTTATAGTCATGATTTTTGCCTTATCATTGTTAACAGTGATACCCATGTTAGAGCAAAAATCTTTAAGAATTCTTAATTTGAGCAAGTTAAAAAGTTATAAAAATTTGTATTTATTTATTAAATTGCAATAAATAATTTTATTAATAAGTATATTAATTTTCACTTTCAATTAATTTGTAAATAAATCAAAAATATATTTATATAAGTTTTGCATAGTTTCATTAAAAAAAACAATACTTAAAACAATATTTAAAAAAACACAAATTAATTTTTGAATTTTTTAAAATGCAATTTCTATTTTATGATGGGTTAGTATATATGAGAAAACTAAATTCATATCGTTTTATTTAAAATCATTAGTAAAAACAATTGATTTAAAAAATTATTTTTTTAAAATTTTATAAACAAACAAGTATCTATGAGTATAATAAATAATTTTATTAATAACTATTTTTTTAATAACCATTAATTTGTAAATCATCATTATATTTATATAAATTTGTGCATAGTTTCACTCAAAAAAATAATATTAAAATGAATATTTCAAAATTAAACAAATTAATTTTTAAATTTTTTAAAATGTAATTTCTGTTTTATGATTGGCTTAAAAGACTAAATTCATTAAATTTTATTTATAATTATTATTTAAAAATTGAGTTTTAAAACCATTTATAAATAAATTAGTGTCTATATATAATTAATTGGAATAAATAATTTTATTGATAATATTTTTTAATATTAAAATATTTTTATATTATAATGACACACGTCGTCATACGTTCACTCGCATACAGTAAAAGCATATCACAATCTAAAGTTGACGTCCTAACATTTTAATTTATATAACATTATTAATTACTAACATAGGGATAATAAACTTAAATTTGCCAAGGCCTAACAAAAACTATAATTTGATTATTATTAGCTTGAAATTTGATCAATAACTTAGATTACAAATTTTACCATAATTTGGTTATTATTAGCTTGTAACGTGATCAATAACATAGACTACCATAATTTGATTTTTAGCTTACAATTTGATCAACAACATAGATTACAATCTGATTACAATTTTGGTAAATCTTGATTAACAATAAATTGTTATAATGATAATAAATTATTATAAACTAATAACTGATAATAAATTTTATTATAATATTTCAATAAAGTAAACATAATTAATATATTTAAATATTTAAAAAATTTTAAGTTTTAATTTACTTTATCTTCTTTTTTTCGACAGGGAAAAATCATAATTTTATTAACAAAATTACCTTCTTCATATGAATCACTATCATTTCTGATAAATGTCCATTTCCTCAATGTCATCCAGCACAAGAAAACATGCTTTACAAAGATGGATAATAATTGATATATAAATCACATTATATCCATGCCAAAAAATCAAAAAACAAGTGAACTA
Organism: Pseudotsuga menziesii; assembly: GCA_001517045.1. Lineage (NCBI taxonomy): Eukaryota > Viridiplantae > Streptophyta > Pinopsida > Pinales > Pinaceae > Pseudotsuga > Pseudotsuga menziesii. The sequence goes on along the minus strand of LPNX011068278.1, from coordinate 61,469 downwards.
CCTACATGTAGTTTTCCAATATACATCCTTCATGTATATACCATGATCAACAAACTGAACAAAACTATCCAACAAAGACTCTTTTAAATAGGTATATCTATCATCTATACACAATCTTATCCACAAGTGTAAAATCTTTCAAAAACTAATATGAAACTGAACAGTCATCAGTCTGATACAAAAAAAGACTTAGATATGTATATCTATCATCTATACACAGTCTTATCCTATCCTTCAAATCTGTTAACAACATAAGTGTTATGCCTTCCATAAACAGTCATAAGAGTTAAATTTTATAAAAGTAAAATAGAGAACTAGAAGCATTAAGCCTTCAAAAGTGTAGTTTGTCTCCTGAATCTCCAGCCATCCATATAACTAGAAAACCTAAAAAGTCTCATAAGTTTCAGTCCCTCTAAACTCCTAGATTTTCCAATGCCCCTCCTCTATCGTAGCACCTGCATTAGCTAATGCATCAGCTTTGAAGTTTCTTTCACGATAAATGTGCTGGTATTCAACTTTTACAATTAAATTTGATAATTGGATCACCTCCTGCAAAATCTGAGCAAGGAAAATATTATTGATCCTGAACTTACCAGAAACCCAATTTATCACCAGCTGTGAATCCCCAAATATTTGCAAAGAGTGGACCCCCTGCTGTAATGAAAATAGAATAAGTAGCTTTAAAGCTAAAAGCTCAGCATAATTGTTGGTGCCCTGTCCCAATCCAGCAGAAAAAGTAAAAAAGTGTCCATCTGTTAAAAACAGATTACCACTAGCCCCACAAATCTATGGATTTCCAGCAGCCGAGCCATCAAAATACGCCCATGGATAAGAATCGTCAATATGTTCATTGAAAACCAACCTAATGTTCATAACTCTTTTGTCCATAGGATAAGAGTTTAGTAACCCCAATGCTAAAGATGAAACCAAGAAAGTCTTAGGCTGAATATCTTCAAAGCAACATAGATTCCTAGCCTTCCAAATAAACCAGGAAACAATAACATGTAGGGATCTATACCTGCTATCTGCCTTTAAAACCCAATTCTTTGCACATTCTAAAAAGGATGAGCCATACCAAAAATTTAAGCATCTTATATTGGCCTCAACTTCATTCCAAACCCTCTGTGTAAAAGAACATTCGAAACCAATATGAACATTAGTTTCAGACTCCATCTTGCATAGGTAACACCTGCTAGGTCCCTCCCTGCCTTTACTACACAAAATGTCCCATGTGAGTGCTTTACCTGAAAATAAAAACCAACCATAGATTTTTTATTTAAGTGGGCATCTAAGTTTCCATAACCACTTCCACCACCAGGAGCATTCCATCTCATTCCTATCATGAATAAGATGAGCATAACCATCCTTAGGTGTGTACTTACCAGTTTTAGATAAGCTCCATACCAGCTGATCATCCTCAGTATTAATTCTAACATGACTAGATGTTAGCAAAGCAACATAATTGTTCCAAATTATGATTTCCCGGTCCGCAAAATAAAAAAAATCAGCAGTCAACCAAACCTGATCCTAAAGTATTACTGTGCTAATAAGAGCAATATCCTTCAAAGCATAAAAACCGGAAATATGCAGTTTGACAATCATAGAATCAGGTAAAGTATGCCTCCATTTGCACCCAATCCAGGGATCAATGCCAATACGTACCTTAGTTCCAATCCCAACTCTCCATAACAAAGACTATCCAATAAGATCAAAGGACCAAAGTACTGCTTTCCAGCAGATGGATATACCAATATTTTTCTTGACAGAGGCCCTTATCCAATCTAGTAGAGATAGAGGAGAAATGTATTTCTGAATAGCAATATGAACCCAGAGTCCAATACCTTTGATCAGGTTCCACACATTTTTAGCTGCAAGTGATTTAGCAAATAAAGCAGGAATTTTTAATCCCGAACCACCCAAAGATTTGGGATTTGCCAAAACCTTCCAAGAAGTCCAGGGCAGTCCAGCAACATCTTTATTACCAGACCATAAGAACTTGAAACATAACTTCCTAATCTTATCAATTATACCCACAGGTATCCAGAAGTGCATCCAGTAAACTGGAATAGCTTCAAGGATAGACTTCACCAACATTAATTTGCCACCCTTTGATAACCATTTAAAACTCCAGTTTTTTATCCTCAATTCCACTCTAGTAATGAGCCAATCCCAATCCTTCTTTAAACATCTGCAAGGTTTTAAATGGAAACCAAGATATTTCATTCCATACTCAATTTTATCCATATTGAAAGAAAAAATATTTTGAATTGAAATCAATTCCGATTCATTCAGTCCAGCATAATAAAATGATGATTTGTCCTCATTAATAACCATACCAGTTGCTTTACAAAAAATCATCAAAGCCTCATATAAAGTAGATAAAGACTATTCTGAACCATTAGATACCAGAATGATATCATCCACAAACAAGATATGAGAAATTACAATGTTATTTCCAAAGGAAATACCCTAAAAATCCCCATGTTGTTGTGCAAATTGTATATACCTGCTCAGGCCTTCAACCACAATAAGAAAAAGCAGGGGAGCCAGGGGGCATCCTTTCCTAAGCCCTCTACCAGATCTAAAGAAATTAGAAGCCACCCCATTAATCAGTACATCAAAAGAGACTAATGGAATACTGCTCATCACCCATGTAATAAAAGATACATAAAAGCCCATTTTAGTCATAATAACATGTAAAAATATCCAATTTACATGATCATATGCCTTTGATAGGTCAATTTTAAGCACCATAGATTTCAATCTCTTAACATGAATAGTATGTAACCCTTCCTGTAAGATTTCAACAGCTTCATGAATCTGCCTACCAGGCAGAAACCCAAACTATTCTTTAGAAATAATTCTTCCTAGAATCTTTTTAATTCGGGTAGATATGATTTTCCCAATAATCTTATAAATGCAGTTACATAAAGATATTGGTCTAAAATCATCAAAAGACTTGGGAGTGTCAGTCTTAGGGATCAAAACAATAAAGGTCGTGTTAAACACTGCTGGTATTTTACCACTCAATCTCGAATCTTCAATAACTCTTATAAGATCAGATCCTAGAACATCAAAAAGTGCCCTATATACTTCTACTGGGATACCATCAGGTCTAGGACTTTTATCATTTTTACTGATAGTCAGAATAGACTGAATCTCCCCAAGAGTAACAGGAGTCATAAGTTCAGAATTTTCCTCAACAGAAATATCAGATGGATATTTGTCAGCAATGTCCAGCATCTCAGCCAAATGAAGACTATCATCTGCTTGAAACAGAGAATCAAAATCTTGAACACCCGCCCCAGCAATAGACTCAAATCCCTCTACAATGTTACCCCTATCATCAGCTATCTTCCATATAGAATTAACAAATTTCCTATGGTTAGCATATTTGTGGAAGAAAGGTGTATTGTCATCCCCACAGAGTAACCAGACAGCTCGACTCTTTTGTCTAGCTTCCTTCTCTCTATCCAATAGAATCATTCTTCTTCTGGCTTCCAAATCATACAAAGAAACTTTATCCTCTTCAGAAGAAAAACCAAAACCAAAATTGGTGCATGCTGTCTCTAATAAGGTTTCAATGCCTACAAGATCTTTAGTATCCTACTCTTTCTTCTTAACAGACCAACAAATAGCCACTTTTTTAATCTTTTTAAATTAGCAGAGAATTGCAATGCAGGAGACAAAACTGATTGTTCATCATACACCTTCCAAGAATTTTTCAGTAAAATAACCAGATCCTCATGTTCCAACTAGTGAGAATTAAACTTGAAAGGGCTGTGTAAATTTTTATCCTGTCCCTGAATATGTAGGAAAACTAGATGGTGATTTGAATCCCCCCCACACCCCACCCATTGCCTAAAACAAAGCTCAAAATCCAGGAGATCAGCAGAAATCAACAATCTGTCCAAGCGTTTACAAATATTCTCATTCCCTACTCTTCTATTATTCCAAGTAGGTAGTATCACAGTTGGCATAATATCCACAAAACCATGATCATCCAATAATTTTCCAAAAAAATCAGAAAGACAATCCCTTCTGGCCTTATCACCCCAAATCTCAGTTAAACCCAAAGAGAAGTTCAAATCCCCTCCAAGAATAATCTTAGAACAATTAAGACTCACAAAATCCATAAGATGGGTCCAGAATCCTTCCCTATCAATATAGGGACCATAGACATTGAAGAAACCTAACTCCATCTTAAGTTCAGTTGAATATAGAGCTACAAATAAACCTGAGTCCATTGCCCAAGAATTCAAGAAATGAAATACTCGATTTCTCCATCCCACCAACAAACCCCTCGATTTGCCCTTAGCATCCATAGAACAAAAAGTCCAACCAAGCAATAAAAATTCCAAACTACTAGCAAGACTAACCCCGTCACCCATAGTTTCTTGAAGAAACAAAATATCCACAGACTGTAGACCCACCAGCCTAACAATAGCTAGTTTTTTAGGTTTACTAGCTAAACCTCTGCAATTCAAGGTCATAATAATCATAAAGAAACCCTAAATAGGGCATCCGCTGCTCTAAGTGCCCCAGAATTTGCTGATCCCTCCTTTGACCGTTCAGTATTCAATCCGACCCTACTTTCCAACGAAGAAACAGGATCCAACAAAACCTTAGAATAAGATCTAAGAAAATATCCAGAACCATTGCCTTTCATGACCTTGATAGGGGAATAAACCCTAGATCTCTGAGATTGGAATCACCCAAATTAAAATTATCCAGATGTTCCACATCAAAATCCAAGCAATTAGTAAGTAAAGATCCCTTATCAAGATCCACCAATGAAGTCAGACTCAATGGTTTTAGTTTTGGATCATGAAAATCCAGCTTAATAGTTTCAGCATAATCAGTCACAGGAGAGAGGGTTTCAGACAAGATACAATCCTGAAAGAGAGGCTCAGAAGGTAAACAGTCCAGGATAAAAGGTTTAATGAATTCACCATCCAAGGAAGGTGGATTATATTTTAAACCATTAACAAGATCCAAAGGTGTAACAACCTCCATAGGAGTGACATCGGCTACATCTAAAGGGAAAACCAACATAGTCTAAGGGATGTGTAAAAACAACATCTCCTTTTTGGATGACAATGTCTTTAGCAAGACCATTTCGAATATCTAGGAGAACAAGAATTTTCCCAAGACAACAAATACCAGTTTCAAGGAAAGATACATCAGCCTCAAGAAAATTTCCAATAGTATTACCCAAAATTTTGAAGAAATCCACCGACCAAAACTCAAATGGCAGATTTGGCAATTTAACCCAAACAGGAATAGTATCATACCTCTCAATACGAGGATCAGACATGGGCATCCATTGCTTGAGCAAAAGACTCAAAATGTCCCATTTCCAGTAACCTTTCAGGATTATATCCAAATCTTCGACTTTAAGAAATTTGAATGCAATCCAACCTCTGGGTAAAACAAAAATCTGCGGACAGAGACTGATCAATAGCGACCAAGTGTCAGCAACCCAACGGTGTACACCATCGGCGCTAATATTTCTCCCACCGAAACGACCCACCAAAGTTAGTGCATTGGTGAGCACAATTTCATTCAAAGAAATGTCCTCACCCACGACCAGAAGGATAGGCTTCTCCAATTTACGGACACATTTTCTAGATTTCTTAACTGCATCTTTCTTTAACGAACTTTGCTGTGGATAAGCATCCCGAGACTCAGTGTCCCCACATTCCACAAATTGCTCAGAAGTTAAAAAATTATCCAACGATGGGGACGCCCACTGGAATGTAGGATTAAGAGACTTATCCAACTCCACTGCAACCTGTGCACCAGTATTCACCTGAACAGGATCAGAGGATGAAATCCCAAAAGTTGCTTTCAGAAAAGCACCCGATGATATCAAATTGTCATCAAAACCCGCATAAGTAGAAACAGGTTCCACCGCATCGCCAGATACATCTCCAATCCTAAGAAATGGAGAAACTGGGAAATGCTCTGAAGTCTTCTTGGGTAAAATCCTTGAAGTGTTAAAAACCCAAGTATTTTGAGGAGAGCGTGCCAACGCTTTCGCCTCTCTCAAAGACATTAAGAACAATGCAAATCTCAATCCCCTGAGAGTTAGGTTCGTCTAAAAAAAATGCACCCTACACCAGATATGCAGGATAACAAAGACCCAGAAAGAGAAACATAACACCCCACAAATCTGGTTGAACCCTAGAATGCAAAGACCGCAGAACTTTAGCACAAAAATAGCCCGAATTTCAGCCCCACAAAACAATAGCGAACGTTCGCCGCTCAAAACCAAAAATATCCATAATAAACTCACCCCACTGAGAATTCAACATTTAATCTCACCCAACTGAGAATAAAACAGGTATTACCTGATACCGAGCCAATAGATCAATCGTAACCCACAATACGATCGAGATCCAGCTAAACCTTCCTAATGAAACCCAAACTCCTGCTTAAATAAAAACATATCCTCCATTACCGCCGCTGCAACCTTCCAAGAAACTCTTAGTACCTCCAGCTCGAGCATGTAATCTGCCTATGGAGACATCATATTGATGACATAATCAAATAAAATCCGCAGGAACCCCAAAATGCGAAGACCGCAAGACTTCAGCAACAACCCGAATTCCAGCCCCACAAAAACGTAACGAATGTTCACCACTCAAACTCAAAAATATCCACAATAAACTCACACTACTGAGAAATCAGTAGATAAACTCACCCAACTGAGAATACACCAGAGATAACCTGAAACCAAGCCAATAGAACAAATGGAACCCATAAACCAGAAAGTCTATCTCGGAGCACTGCAACCATACACAAGTCACTGGAAAAAGCAGCAAAACGTCCACCAAGAAAATGAAAGAAACAAATACATGGTCCAAACCCGACGATTACGCATATCCCCACAAAACCAGCCAAAACCTACCGCAATCAATATCAGTGGAACGTGTCACAGATCAAAACAAAAATTAAATTGGCCCGAATCCCAAATGAAACCATAAAGCTTCAATAGTATCATCAGAATTTACCAAAGTAACGTGGCATAAAATGGAAATCACAACGAGCATGTCTGATCAGATCACGTCATAAAGACCAAAAAAGTCAATAAATGATCCCTGTACCTCCTAATACGGTTAAGATCCAGCTAAACCTTCCTAATTAAACCCAAGATCCTGCTTAAATGAAAACAAATCCGCCATTAACGTCAATGCGTCCTTCCAAGAAACGATCCTCTACTCCCAGACAAAACTATCACCTTTCCAAGTCGTAAGGCACCTAGCTTTTGTCAAGATCTACTTTATCTTTTATATAAGAGAGATACTATGCATTTATGTTGCTTTTTCATTTGTTTCTACTTAAATTTTAATTAAAATTTATAACTCTTTATTAAAATTTATTATAATTATTTCGTCTCTACATTTAGTTAAAATTTATAATAATTTATGATAATTGTTTCTTAAGCCCATATACATTTTTATAAAAATGCGAGTCGTTTTATCAATCTCTTCTTAATTGTCAACATCCCCTATTAGTTATTATACCTGCCTCAGGCAGGTATATTGTAATCGATCACATTTGACTTACCTTTGACTTTGCTATTACTTGGTGCTTTTTGAGGCAGTTTAAAAAAATCAAAACCTGTTTTGCAAAGTAAGACTTAGGGATTTGTAAAATATGTTTTTTAATTTTGTTAAAAAACTATTTTTGTCAACTGCTGATTGGTGGATAAAAGATGATGTCAGCCTTGGAGTTTGGTATCTGGTTTTCACTTGACACATGGCAACTATGACATCAGCATTTCTTATATTTTATTATTATGTTATTTATAATTCAAACAGCTAAGTCAAAGGCTAAGCATATATTATTTCTATTTCATTAACCAATGCGCTGGCAGCACTGCATAAAACGCTTCTCCGGTGGAGGGGTCGAAGCGTCCCGCCATCGAGTTCGGCTGAGTAAAAAATGGCCAGTTTTAGCACTCATTATTATGAAATCTGTCAGGCAGATCAGTATTCCACCCTGACAAACATGCTTATGAGAATCGAAAGCAACGAGAGGGATTGTAGCACAACCGACAATATTGGTTCTCTGGGCATCGATATAATTCCCACTGAGGTCCTAGCTTTCTACGCTCCGACAACCGAATGTAAAAGCTGAAGCTCCCATGGAGCGCCCAATATCTAATGATGCCCAGCTTAATCAAGCCTGCAATTCAATGCCTGCACTCTGGGAAACCTGTACTAGCAATTCCACATCTGGGTGCAACAATTATCAGTTCAGTACGTTGTTGAACGAAGATACCGGCAATTTCAACTACGGGCTCTCAGCGGACATGGATGAGTTCATATCGTATCAAAATCATCATGCAGGCAATGGCTCAATATTTCAAGTAAAAGAGGAGCCTGACTATTCCACAGCTGCGGCCTATTGGGCAGCTTCTCAATTAGCTGAACCTGCAAAACCCTCAGGCTTCACAACAACAATTTCTCCCAATTATTCATACATTTTACCATCATCCGAGGTTGGTATTGGTACTGGTACTGGTACAAATCCCCAAGGGCTTTTTCAAGAAGGAAATATCTATTGACTTGATCACTGCACATAGTTTTCTGATAATTGCATTCCCCCTGTAGCATGAGTAATTGGGGGATCTCATATTTGTTCATTTACCACTTCTGTATGTCCATTACTTCCACAGTGTTTATTATTATTATTTCCATTCAGCCACAGTGATCAGCATTCTATGGCCGAAACTAATTTCACATAGCATTCTACAGCTGAAAATAATTTCATTGAGCTCTTTAACATGGTTAATCTTGCTGATTTCTTTGTGGAAGAATCTACAGCTGAAAACTAATTTCAATGGCCGTTTAACATGTATGTAGAAGTTTCTATTTGTTAGTTTGATTCCCAGAAAGCAAATGTTAAAATTCATGGGCAGTTCTTGCTCTGTCTGTCAGTTTCCGATCTCCGATCTCATTACAGAGCGGTTGATTAATTAATGAACAACTTGCATAATTGACTCTGTATATTAAATATTGTTGGGCCAGGGAACCGAGAATCTGTCGGTAAATCTTATCTGACTGGTAATGCATAATTTATCTTACTTGTAACAACAGCCATATCGCACTGCCCTTCGCATGAGGGAAAGACGTGTTAATATTGTATTGTAGCACTGCACACAACTAATTTACGGGTTTTTTAAAAGCAAGGCATGACAAATTTTCTTCTATAAAACAGAGTCGTACTCTTCTCAATTTGTAAATTATAGTTTGAAACTTTATCTTATTTTGTCAATTTATTTGTAAATAGTAGTTTGAAACTTCATTTTATTTTGGAATTGTAAATTATTTCAATTTTTAATATGGTATGGTATCGTACTGAGGTCTTTTTGTTTATCTTCTCTATCGTAATCATGAAAAGGATTATTGCTTATAATATTTTTACAATCTTGATCTTACATAATCACAATTATTGTAAAATTTAAAATCGAAAGTGATATGTAAGAAAGTAAAGTTTTTTTTTTATGGTAATCAGTATTATGTTTAATTATTTTTTATAAGAAATCTCTATATAGTTTGATGAGGTAGCTTAAGTGGTTGAATGCTCAAAAAAAGTCTTTAAGTTAAATCTTCAGAAAACTATACCTTGTTATATAATATAAGGACCTCTTTTGATGAAACCACTATATATATTTTTATATTTCTTTATATTATAAATTATATGTAAGTTTCTTGAGTTATAAATGTGTATAAAGTTCTAGATATTATGGGTTTAATTGTTTTGACTAATAAAAAATAATAATAATAATTTCATAAAAAAATTACTGCTCACTTTATTTTACTACTCAGCTAAGAGAGCCTGGACACCAAGATCAACTAATCCAAAAATAATGAAAAGGAGCTATTCACTCTGCATTTCTGATTAAATTTGAGAAACTTCAACACTGGAAACATGAAAACAGATGGAGATTCTCTACTGTTCGATATAGTTGCAATAGCCGAAGCAATTCCAATTGAAGGCTCGATTTTAGCAGGTGTGTTGGCTAAATACTCGTCAAGCTTGAGGAGTAGGCAGTGGTAACGCGGAGAAAATCCGATGAACAAAGAGAGTTGCTTTCACTTTACTTTTTCCAT
>LPNX011068278.1:0-50474 GCA_001517045.1 Pseudotsuga menziesii | reverse complement strand
TAGGCATCTATGTTGCTTATCTCAACTATTGGTAGTGACAAAAGCTCTCCTATTCACAAAGACAAGTAAACTCATTTTGGATCTTTAATTTCAAGGACTTAGTTAATAACTAATTAATTGATATACACATAGAAATATAAACAATGACAGTTACAAGAAGTAACAAGTAATGTGACAACGTATAAACAACAAATAATCTCACATAGAAATATAAGTACCATGGCAACAAGTAATACATTGTTTCAAGTTTGAATGTTTCATAATTTCTTTAACTTTTAGCTTTAAACTATATACAATATCACAATAAAAGATTTCTAAGAGGCAGGTATAAGCAGCCTTGCTGCTATTTCACTTGTTTTATTAATGCCACGTCCGCTTTTAACATAATGTACAAAATACAAATATCGAGAATTATATTTTATCATTTAAAAATAAATAGTATATATTAATGCCACATTACCTTTTCACGTAATGTACAAAATATAAATATTGAGAATTATATTTGATCATTTAAAAATAATAAGTTGGTTACCAGAAATAGATCTCAGTATCTATTTACCCTCCAATTATAGTTTATGTTAATTTTAACTTTCCTCTTATGTTAATGACGATTTTAATTTTTTTCTTAACCTTAGTTTAAGAGGTGTATTATAATGATGATGATGATGATTAATGTTCACTAAGACCAATTTTGGTATATAGAACCTTAAGAAGGATAATACTTGGTTTACTTTAAAATCTTATTCCCATGTCCAAGAAATTTTCCAAGTTCACTATAATTTTGGCAAGTTAGGAGTTTATAAAAGTTTTTATTATAGCAAATACTAGGAAACTAAGATTTAATGTGGGTGTAAGCAAGACATTCTAAGAGAAAGCAATTTTTATCCTCAATGCTCATAGGCTCACACAGATGACAAACCCTTTTCGCCCATGGAGTTTTAGGAATATACCAACACTATTTCACACTGGAGTTTGTAATATACCAAACATATATTACATTTATTAATAAACTATTAATAAATTATTAATTATTAGTTTAGGGATTAATTATCTAATTATTAAGGTGTGGTATCTCATAATGAGAAGACACAACTATTGGACCTGTGGTCATATAAAACATTTGACCATTGCATTGTAAAAATATCAATTCAATTATAAAAATATATTTATTTATCTAATAAGATAAATATGTAAGGTGTTACATTACAAGTGGCATCAGAGCTTTAAGATTGGCTCTCTGCGAACTCTCATATTCTTCCTTGGGTAAATCATTCTCACTTTTTCATTCTACATTTTTTCCTCATTACTTCCACTCTCCTTCTTCTCATTGCCCTCAATTTCTCACTAATTCCTACGTGGCTCACTTTCTCGCTCTCTCCACCAAAGAGCAATTTTTCTCTTGACCCATGGTATAAAAAAAACCTTTTTTTCGGGTGAAATTTTATATTACAAATTAGTGGTTCCAATTAATTACTAAATATTTGAAGAAATAAAGGAAGTTCATGGTGGGAGAGAAAAAAAGAAAAAAAGAAAAAAAGAAGGAAACATAAATAAAATAAAATAAAAAGTGAAAAGGAAAAGCCATCAACAAACCGGTTCATGGCTTTATAAAACCAATCATGGTTTTATAAAACTAGGGTATGGTTTTTTTTCTAATTCTCCCATATCCAATCTCTCTTCACAAATATCTTCCATCTCCATATTCTCATCTAAACCAATATAAATTTTAGAAAATATATTATTATTGGTAATAATTATTATTTTAATATTATAATCCTTTCACCCAAAAGAAAAACCTGTATCGAAAACCCTGTATCATTATTATATTATTATTATATCATTATTATACTATAATAATATCATTATTATATTATTATTATTATTATCAATAATCATTAAATTATAATTTTAAAACCATAAATTCATCCATACCATTACGCCTTGTTCACCGGTTACTCTTCTTCCATACTATTACTCTTTGCCTTAAAACCTAAATCTCAATCTTTAAAAAAAATATAATAGTAAAATTATTATTATAACATTTCAAAATATTAAAAAAAACATATATATATATATATATATAGTTTATAAAAACAGTAACAATAATAATTTATAATTTTATTATTATTAAAAAAATTAAAATTCTCAAAGAATTCGAAGATAGAAATGTCGTCATCATGGGATAAATTTTTTGAAACAACTGACAAAGTGAAAAAAAAAGTGGAAAAAATATGAAGAAGTCTTTAAAATTCTAAAGGTAATGATAAAAAATTATTTTAAGCAAGAATTTGAAACATAAAATGAAAACGAAAATACACAAGAAATCAACCAAGAAGAAACGAGTGACTCAATTGGAATCAAGGATGAACTCGTAGTGAGATTAGACCCCGAAGAATGTTTTGTTCAAACTGAGCTAATGTTGAGAGAAAATGATGAAGAAGCCTATGAAGAAGAAGCGGCTACAACATCCCACTTCTTAAGCGAGGGAAAGCATGAAATTGCTATGACACCTACGATAGTAGAAGCAGTTATGGCCCCTAAATTTCCAAATAAAGAATAGTTCATTGGAGGAATTTTGAGGTCTAAAATGGCCCTCCTAAGGAAAATAATAAAATAATAGTTAAAATAATAAAATAATATTTATTAATTTTGGAGGAAGAAAGAAAAAAATTATTTTTTTGTTCGTATTTTTGACATATTGCCCTGTGGTTTTACTCAAATTTCAAGAGGGAGAGCTCGTTGGATGCAGATTTAAATTACGCATCCAACGAGTACCCACACTGCATACTTTTGAAGGACCTTGCTACCCAAAAAATAAGAAATACCTGAAAAAACGTGAGCAGCAGGGTCCTTCCAAAGTATGCAGTGTGGGTACTCGTTGGATGCGTAATTTAAATCTGCATCCAATGAGCTCTCCCTCTCGAAATTTGAGTAAAACCACAGGGCGATATGTTGAAAATACAAACAAAAAAGGTAGTTTTTCTTATGTCAAATATGTCAATTCAACCATTACGGTTGACTCATTTTATTGAAATTCTATTGCTTCTTGAATTCCAACTCACAAGAATTTATTTTTGGCACGTTTGCTTATAAGGCCCATTTAGACCCCAAATTTGGAAAATAATTTTGCACCCAGAACAGAAGAAGATGGAATAAAGGAAGAGAACTTGTAGCAACATCATACCCCCAAAGAATTTATTGCTCAAACCGAGCCAATGTTGAGAGAAAATGAGGAAGAATCCTATGAAGAAGCGACTACAACATCTCACTTCTCGTGTGAGGGAAAGCAAGAAACTGTTATGGAACCTACGATAGCAGAAGAGGTTACGCTCCCTGAATTTCCAAATAAGGAAGATATGGAAATTAATTTTGCACCCATGACAGAAGAAGATGGAATCAAGGATGAACTTGTAGCAATATTTGAGGTTTGTAGATGGGGTATATTTTGTTATCTCTCCTAGAGTCTGGTGACATGAATATTTTATGAGGAGGAATATAAGGAGGCGGTCTTCATGGCCTCTCTTCCTTTCTGGTTGAAGTAGTAACTTTGGACTCTTCCCTACTTGAATATTTAGGAGTTTTCGCCATACCTTGTTCCTCTTTACTTAGGAACTTAAGAGTCACATTTGATTCTTTTGTTGTGTGTACAAATGTAGTTCCATCTTTCCCTCGCTTGAGATTTCGGAGACTGTAACCACTTATTCATAGGATTCTTCATCATTTTCTCTCATAAACGAAGAAATGAATATTCTACCAGTGGTTGTAATTCAAGATGTTCTAGAATCTCAACATCAAAATGTTTCCCGGGAACAACTAAAGACAAGATTGTCATATAGGGGAGTAAGTATATTATTAGTAGTTGCCACTGCATATAAGAAAACCATATCAAAGCATGCAGAAATATTAGAAATCTACATCAAATTAGAAGATCAAAAAGCACCATCGGATGAGAAGCTCGGAAGGATAGTCCATATAATTGTTATTCGTTTATCTACATAATCATATGCATGAAAAGATTTGAATAGAAATACAACAAATTATTTCAAGAACTGCTAAACTGTGGCACCATTATTCGTGGAAAAAATTCTAGTTGCAACATTTTCATAGAAGATTCGTGGATGAATCTTTTCATAGTAGGATAACTTCTCATATACCAAACACATATTACATTTATTAATAAATTATTAATTATTAGTTTAGGGATTACTTATCTAATTATTAAGATTCCATGTCTCCTAATGAGAAGACACAACTATTCTCCTTATGGTCATATAAAACATTTGACCATTGCATTGTAAAAATATCAATTCAATTATAAAAGTATATTTACTTATCTAATAAGATAAACATGCAAGGTGTTACCTTACAGAGTTCATGAGAGTTCATTCTAATCTTGGTTATATTAATTTTCTTCTATGATCCAGTTACTACTGAGAGATACTTTCGATCTTCCAAGTTAGGATTAATGACCTCCTTATAGTATCTTAATTTTATCTTGACCAGTAAATTTTCCTCACATTAGAATTTCTCTTTAAACTTAGAAGTAATAATTTTTTTGACAATATCAATGTTTTACAAAATGTCGTTGTCATCAATGCCCCAATGGTTTAACCAAGCCAAGGTATCTTTACACCAACATTGCTTGAGGCGTAGTTGTTTTTGACTTGAGTTTAAAGCAATTTTAGGAAGTCTCTTGTTTCCCATGTTATTTATCTTATGCTTGTACATCAGGTACCTCATCATAGCCATTCTCTCGATGGGGGAAAGACCCACTTCTATGAGGAGAACCATATAAGGCATATTTCTTTTAGTTTTGAGGTTATAAGTTATAAATCGCTTCTGGATTTGCTCAATCTTCCTCCAAGATTCTCTAGAAATGTTGCAACCCCATACTTCAGAACCATACAAGATAACATGGATGACAAGAATTTCAAAGAGGAACTTATTTTTATCCCACATGACCAGATTGGCAAATTTATAGTTATTTTCAAGACCAAAATAAGTTTTCCACCCTCCATTAATCATTTTCTCAATGCTATAGTTCCAATTGAGCTTGCGATGAATATCAATTACAAGATACTTGTAAGAAGTCACTTCCTCTATATTTCTATTATCATAAATAAAATTTGCATAGGTGTCTTTCTTAGGTTTTATACTCATGATTTTTGTCATGTCGATGTTAACAGTCATATCCATATTAGAGTAAAAATATTTAAAATTCTTAATTGCTTATCGAGATCAGAAGGACGCCTTTCCATAAGAACAATATCATCAACATAAAGTATGAGGATGATAACTATCCCTGCTAAGATTGTACCAACGCAACCTGTTTTTTCTAAACACTTTTCTAGCATATGAATGTAAATGCCAAAAAGGGTAGGGGAGAGGGGGAAGCCTTGTTTAACTCCAATATTGTAATTTATATCCGTTGTCCACCCCTCATTATTCTTAAACTTGGTAATGGCATTTTCATATAACCTTATCGCGACAACTATCACTTCAAAAGGAACCTTAAGCTCCTCTAGCCTATTCGACAGGTTATTTCTATGCATTGTATCGAAATCTTTTCTAAAATCCACAAAGCAACAAAATAGGTCACACTTATTATTATGATATTCGTATACAATGATCCTAAACGTAACGGGGTTGTCCGTGATTGAATGATTCCTTCTAAAACTTGCTTATCTTCCATTTCTAGCCATTCATTGATCTTGTTTTCTAAGATAATGCCATATAACTTCACCAAGAGAGGGATAATCATAATAGTCTAATAATTAGAGGGGTAATTTTTATCACCACTTTTGAAAATATGAATAATGACACTTTGAGTCCAAGGTGTAGCAAACCATTTCTTGACCACTAGATTAAAGAGTTTGTGGATGCGCGGGATGAGGATAGGCCCTCCAATTTTTAAGATTTCCGTTTGGTATCCTTCAATGTCTTTGTCTTTTCCATTTTCTAAGCGCTTAACCCCAAAATATATGTCTTCTCACAATGAAACTTCTTTCATTGTAAGAAGAGTTTGAATGTTATCTCTAATATTCGAGGATTCATAAATATTTTTAAGATAGGAATTCGAATCTTTTAAAGCAATGTTGTTGTCTTCTTTTGTTTTACGAGTTAGAATTTTCCTCCAGAATTTCTTAGGAGTCACCTTGGAGAGTTGCAGGAGATTTTCGTGCCTTTTACTTAGATAATGCCTTTTTTCTTTTTATTAAGTATTTGTAGTGATTTATCTTGTCCATTTTTATTGAATATGTAGTAGCTTGATTAATTTATTTTGTTTCATCTTTACACTCTTGATCATGCCAAGGGTTGGTTCTACTATTGCTCGTTTTAGATAAGACTTCAATAAAGAACTTGTTAATGGATGACGAAAGGGTTGTAGAAAAATTATGGTAGAGATTTTCTATATTCTCCATACTAGATAAAGGAAACTGTTCATTTTTAAGATCATGGAAAAAAAGTCATCTTTATTTTTATCGAAGATCAGGTGCTTTTGTCAATGATAGTTTTCCACCTTGGGATTGCTATGTATGGCAATATTAAGAGTTATAATTAAAGGCCTATGATTAGATTTGAGCTCATGGTCATTGAAGATGTTGAAATCTATTAATTTGTTGTATAGAGGGATATTAGATATAACATAATCAACCACACTATTGCCAATCCCATGGATACAAGACATCCAACTAGAGTTTGGTCATTTTGTGATAGTGTTGTAAATGATAAGATATCGTGCATTACAAAATTTGACCATCTTAGAACCGAATAATTTTTCACCTAAATCTTTATAACTTCTTTTGGACCTGTATAATCAAAAGATACTAATTTTAATTTTAATTTTTTTTGTCAACCTTAATTTATAATAATTTTAACTTTCATCTAAACCCTCGTTTAAGAGGTATATTATGTAGTAACCTATAATACAACATAATCAAAGAGGAGTACAACCATCCTAAAAGCATCCAAAAGAAAGATACCAGTTGTAAAAATATGTGCAATGCAATGAAAAGAAAATGATAAAAAGTTTAATAATTTTTGGTTGAAATTTAATTTAATTTAATTAAAATTTTATTTTTTATTAAAAAATAGATGTGTTTTTTAATATCATGTTACTTGGATTTTACAATCTTAAAAGCTTATAGATGTTTTATCTATAATTTATTTATACTATTCTCAACAAGTTCTTAATAGTTGGTGCCATCTATCAAGCTAAAGAAAACAACATGTGGAAGTTTCCCACTTCAAAGCTTCAAGGTATTATAGATTCATATTGATATGTTTTTGAAGAATCCATAGTATACGTCCTCTTTGCACCATCTAACACAACATTGACATTGATTTAGTGCTAGATTCTTCATTTCCAAATTCTTCTTAACATTGCATCACAACAATCAAGAATGAAGAGATACAACATTGTCATTGATTTAGTTCTAGATTCTTCATTTCGAAATTCTTCTAAACATTGCATCACAACAATCAAGAATGAAGAGATAAATAAATAGTTGAATTTTTTTTGAGATTATGAATATCATGTTACTTAAATTGTGTAATCTTATCAAGTTGTAACTTATATATTTTCTATCTATACTTTATTTCTAGTTACAGTGTATTCAATTTTTAAAGTTTTTTATTTTTGTCTTTAATATTATGAATAAATAAGCAATAAATACTTTGTATTTAATTCAATTTAATATTAATGTCAAATTTTTATTCTACGAAAATTAATACAATCTAATTTTAATACTATAACTATTAAATAATCACAAAATGAATAATCACAAAATGATATATCAACTATTAAATATGTCAAAAACGTTCGAGATTCAATTGATGTTGGTTCAACTGGTACTTATGAAAAGGCTGCTGCTTCAAATCTAGTTAAACTGGTGAGAAGCATAAGCCCGAGATTCTATAGAATGTGTTTGTTCCCAATTAAATCCTAGACAAGTTCGAACCAATGGAATACTTGTGTCACTAACCAATGGAATTATAAATCTTTATTAATGCATCATTAATGAAAAACATCTCCGGATGGATTTTACTCCTATTAAAAAGATCCATTAACAATTCAGAACCAGAAAAGGTATTCTTTGTTATATTGTAAATATATTCTTATGCGATGCCAATGGAATAGAATCTAATTTTGGGAAATATTTTGGAATGACTGCATAAGATCATATAGGAATCTTAATCATTCATTGGATAGGATGGCGAAAGAAACCGAAAACGAATTATTAATCAAAATCTTTATGACTACTTGTATGATGAATAAATGAGAAATAAATATTATATATATATATTTTTAAGAAAAAAAAATTATTCATAAAAATAATCAAAATTACATAAACATTGTTTATTGTTTAATTTATGTGAAATATATTTAATCCAATTTATTATTAATGTCAAATTTACATCCTATAAAATCAATAGAATCCAATTTTAATACTATAACTATTAAATAATCTCTAAAATAGTATATCAACTATTGAATATGTCAAAAACCCTTCTACATAGATTTATTTATATGTATTGTACACATTATGTATTGAGAATAATTAGGTCTAAAAATAAGTATAAAGTAAGCATGCCTGGTACACATTGTCTTAATAAGAAGGAAAAACTAAAACTAGAAAAGAGAATTTAAAATGAAATACATCCGTATAAATTTATTTTAAGTTTTGATTTATCATAAAATCAAATTTAAAAACTCTTAATAAAAAAGAAAAACTAAAATTAGAAAAACTAAATAATTTAAAATGAAAGACATCAGTATAAATTTATTTTAAGTTTAAATCTATTATAAGATCAAATTTCTTAAAGTACAAAACTTATTTAAAATAGTAAACAAAATTTCTTAAAATACAAAACTTATTTAAAATAATAAACAAAATTAAGCAATTCGCTAGATGTAGAAGAGTTGGTGGCAGGGTATGGTTAAGAGACCCCTACGCTGAAAGGTCGCAGGTTCTAACCCTACTAGTCACGAGGGTTCCACCACTTTACTAATCAAACGAAATAAACAAAATTAAAAAAAATTACATATCAATATATTTGATTCTTTTTTATATGAAATTAAACTTAAAAATTTATTTATTTTTTTAATAAAGAAAAATAAAACTTTAAACCTTAAATATAAAGTTACTATTTTTATTAATTCACTTTGTATTAATCTTGTTTTGTTTTTATAGTATATATTTATTGAATCATTTCTATTAAATTTATATTTTATTAGATTTATATATAATTAGTAGTCAAATACAAATATTTTATTAAATTTATATATAATTAATAAAAAAAATTACAAAATCATTTTATTTATAATTAAATGTATCCTACTTTTTCAAAATATTTTTTCCTTGCCATAGACATTAACTAAAAAATACAACTTTAGACTTTTTTTTGTGAGTAAAAAAAACAGTTCCTAGATATTTTATTGAATCAAAGTTAACTTGATACATCATCATACAAGACTGTCAGTACCCCAATGGGTCTAACAGTAACAGTGATACCACATCGGAGTACAGTACAAATCAGAATAAATTTAGACTTTTTTTTTCAAAGGAAAAAATACCAGTCTTTGATATTCATATGAATCAAAAAGACATATTAAACAATATACAAGAGTATGTCATGATAGTCCAGCCCCAACCCAATCAGCAATGATAAAGAACAGCACAACAGTACAGTACAGCAGAACAGCAGAACAACCAGCCATTCAGTAAAATAAGAAAAACAAAGTTTGATCAATGCAGAGTTTTCTCATCATCCCTGAATGTTCAAGTCAGAAATCTTTTTTAAAATCTGATGTGTCCTGCAAACATACAATCCAGGGAAGCAGAACAGCTAGCTGAAAATCTCCCAAATCATGCAATAATAAGAAAAAACTTATCATAATAACCGGATGCTGTAAAAAGAAATTTAACAGCCATCAAAAAAGAGAAAATTGACCATCTCCAATGACCTTCCCATCCAAATTTTCCGAGAAATATCCAGTACCCACTTCCAAATTAAGAGCCTTTTTTGATAGATCATCAGTTAGCATATTGTGCTCCCGGAAAATATGATTAAAGGTCACCGGTGGGGCGAGTTGCAACATAGAAAATATCTCATCGCACCAATGTTTCAATGTGGGTGTTTTAAGGGCTGACAGTCTTTTAACCCATGAGATAACCACCATTGAATCACCGAAGATCATCTGAATGGGCAGACCCATCAAGAAGCTAACTCTGAGGACAGACCAAAGAGCCAACAGTTCAGCGCATGTATTGGTGCTAATCCCACAGCCCACTGAAAAACAGAAATAATGGGTTTCACTGATATAGATCACAAACCCAGCTCTTCCCAAGCTCCATTGTGCTGCACCATCAAAGTATCCAACAGGAAAGGAATGCAAAGGCTTAGGACCAATCTGCCGGCTCTTTTTTTTTAATTGAGGCATAGGGTAGAGGGCAAGAAAACTCTCAATCCTAGAAATGAGCAGGGAGGCATAAGGTTTTCCATTTTCAAAAATACAATGGTTACGAAGGAGCCACAGGAACCAGAATACAACGACAGGGGTGTAACAAAATGACTCAGATATAGCAGTGGAGTTGAACCAATGAACTAAGAAAGACTGCACAGTGCTGTGTGGAGTGAAGGTGAAACCCAAACATGATGAGAAGTGAGTGAAGATATTCACTGAGAAAGGACACAATAAGAACAGATGTCCACAGCCCTCTACTTCTCTTTCACAAAATACACATCTACTCGGGCCATTGAACGCACAAGATTGCAGATGATCCCAGGTGAGGATTCTGTCCCTTACCAATAGCCAGGTAGAACAGATAATCTTCAGCGGTAACTTTAAGGACCACAGCAAGAACAAAATCTGGTTTTGTTCCTCAAAATTGTTGTTATGAAAAAGACAGTCATAGCCAAGAGCAGCACTGATAGGACCCACATTGTTGCCAAAGGACCACAGGAGCGTATCAGTCTCCTCTTTTAACCTGATTCTATTGTATTCTAATCCTTTGATATATAAACTCCATTGCACACTCCAGTCTTCACATAAATCTAACTCCTCGGCAGAAAACCAGTGACCAGTAGCGTGATTTTTTGCCTGATCGAGAGTGATAATCCCATAGTCTTCTAGGAATGATCTCAGCTCATCCGACAGGATATAGGAACAGCCTAATCCAACAATTGGGGAACAGCCTAATCCAACAATTGAGTCTGCACCAACTCGGACCTCAGAACCATTTCCAACTTGCCATATTAAGCCTTTCCCAATCCAGAATAAATTTAGACTTATATTAATGCACCATCAACACCCTAAATTGACTTATGTGCACCATTGTCTCCTTGAGTAAATAAGTCCATACCTCGATCAAATACTGGGTGTTGATTTTTTTAAGGGAAATTATGCGGGAAGGGATTTTTCAAAGTTTTAAATCTAATTTAAAATTCGAAAATCATTATACATCGATACGCATGAGAATAACTACTTTATTAAAAAAGAAGGTAGACATGCCGTGTACACATTTAAAACTCTCACATTAAACCTATACAAATATTATTTTAGAAGATATGGAATTAAATAAACAAATAATAATACATATATTATTTTGAACATTATCTGATTAAATAAATTAGTAATACATGTTTTTATTTTAAAGATTATTTGCTTAACTAAACTAATGTACAAAACTTAATAATAATAAACTATTTAACAAAGTTAAATTAAATAATTAAATAATTCGAGTTAAACACATTAACTGTATCCATGTGATTCCAAAATGACATCTCAGATGTAAAGACTAAAGATCTTAGTACCAGCAATAGACGATCAACAGCGATACCTACCAATCAGCCGCACCGACATCTGTCCCTGTCCGAAAGGCACCGCCATTCTGCGTCATGAGGTCATAAATATTATTTTTACTTTCAAAAATAAAATAAATTCAACTAAAAGTTTCTCCTGAGCAATGTGTTTTCCGTGTCCACAGGTGAAGAGAGCCCGCTGAGAACAAGAAAATTAAAATCATTCGGAATTCAACCAAATTCAACTGTACAATCTTTAAATGAGAGGCCGCTGAGAACAAGAAAATGAAAATCATTCGGATCATTAACCAAATTCAACTGTACAATCTTTAAAGGCTCTCTCATATATTTTTATAATCTTTGCATGTTTGTAGATGGAGCTTTAGTCAAATTAAATATGCTGCAATTTTTTTGATCTGTTTAAAGAAAACCCGGAAGAAGATTTGGTTTGGCTTGCGTGAGACGGCAATCCAACCTGTACGATTTGACTTAATTGAAAATTTACAGGTTTTTATTCCACGCAGAGCCTGACAGAAGAGCCTGCAACGCAGGTGAGTTTATCGAAGTTTTGGATAAATATGATGATTTTGTAATGGGAGCTGAGTCGTCTGGTGTAATGTACAAGTTTCAACGGTTACAGATGCTAAAACTAAGACAATAGATTAATGAGTTGTTTTTTGCTCTTTTCTCTTTGATTCGGCCACGTCTCTGTTCGAATCCTCGAATTTATTGCCTTCGGTTTTATTGAGCTTAAAATTTTGCTTTAATTGTCAAATTGACGGTACGTTTGGGAGAGATTCCTCTTTCCTGTGAATTTTATCGAGGTTTCGTGGTACGTTGTTCATTTTATCCGCATACGGTTATTTTTCAGAGTTCGAAATAAAATATTAACTAGTTTCACGGCACGGATTTCCTTTTCGTGTTGCAGAGCTTCATTTAACGATGAAGTCGGATCAAATACGGCACATCACAGACGCAATCCTTCTAACTGGAGCAAATCTACCGGCCAAGAATGGATATTATGACTAACTTGCTTGCTTCCACAAGCAAGATGATTCTTGTCGGTTATCTTTAGAGGCCGGCTAGTTATACCAAGAGTAAAGCATGAGATCAAGTCTGTTTCGGGATTATTATATGTCTTAGAAAAATCAGTTCAATGTACGAGAAAGAAGAAACGATCGGAAACGCAGCCCTTTGCAAAAAGGTTTCCAGTGAACAAATTGAATAGAGTGCCCTTCCAGATGCCGTCATTTTCGTTTTTACAGTGGACGCTCTCTGGACCTCTTGAAGCCGCCAAATCCAAACCTTTTTTAACTTCTTCGCCGTTCAAAGCTCGGCAGCTGGATTTTCAGAAGAGAATGCCTTTTTATTATGGAAGGAAATGTAATAAGACATGCAAACTGTCACATTTAGAATCAGCTCAGATGTTAAATGGCCGACAGATGCCGGCAAAGGATTTGAACGGTGATCTTTTCAAGGATAACACCGGTGATGGCTCAGAAAACGATCTGGAGGCCATGGTGCAGGACTTTATAGAGAACGGCACTTCTGATCATGGATCTCACTCGCGTGAATGTGATACTGAAGATTTTAACACCGTTAAGGATCGTTTACAGGTGCATTTTTTCTTCTTCTGTCATCTTCAGAGTTATTTCCTTGAAATTGAACCTAAATTAATATGTCAGGTCAGATTTATTTTACTTTGGAATCGTTTCTAATATTGAACCTCATATCTGCAGGTTTTGGTGGCAATGTCTTCACATGAAAGAGAATTCCACCTGGTAATAGCATCTATAATTTCCAGCTTTAATGATGCCGATTTTGATACATGGAGCGGTATGAAGTGCAACGGCACTTGTATTAGGCGTCTCCTGGTTAATCATTTAAGGCTGAACGGGTACGATGCGGCACTGTGCAAGGTTAAATGGTCCACAGTTGGCAAAATCCCTGGAGGAGAGTATGAATACATGGATATTTTATTCTCTGAAGCAGATTCTAAAGATCGTTTGATAATCGACACGGATTTTCGATCGCAGTTCAAAATAGCAAGGCCCGTTCCTAAATACCAAGCAGTTCTTCCTTTAATTCCTTTAATCTTTATTGGAAATACAAGCAAGTTAGAACAGATATTGAAGTTTATGTCAGAGGCTGCGAAATCTTCATTGAAGCAAAGCTTCGTTCATGTTCCGCCCTGGAGAACCCTGAAATACATGCGCGCCAAATGGTTTTCTGCTTCTACAAGAATCACATGCTTCGATAATTCATCGATCTCAAGTCCGAAAGCCTGCACGAGGAGCGTGGCCCACGAATGCAGAGATCATTTGCAGCATCTCAAGGCATCGTTAACCATGTGAAGACATGCAGGGCGCAAGCGGCCATTAACAGGTTTAATTTTTGCCAGAAACATTCAAACTTGTGAACAGGTTTCCAAGCAAGGGAACCTTTGTTTGCATACACAAATTAACTTTTTTCCGTAGTAACTCAGGAGCTCTGTTGCCGTGGGCGTGTAGAGAGGCGATACCGATTTTGAGAATGGTTCGTCAATACTTCTGCCCATTTTGCCTTGACGAAGGTTCAAATGCTTCGGATTCAAAGAAAAATAATATAGCTCAAATTGATTTCATCGATGTTAGTTTTGACGCTTAAGTCAAAGCGATTGTTTATACTTTTCTATTTTTTTTGTTACCATTTACACATTGAAGAGCAAACAATGACCTTTTTTTATTATAAAGATCAAGATTATCGAGAATAAATCTGTCTCCAAAGTTTTCAGAACATATATTCTATTATATACATTATTCTATATTATTATTATTTTTCTAATAAATGTAAGGACATTGACTATAACATATTACTATCTATATTATATTGATTATTCGACAATTCGAGATACAAAAATGTCTTATATAACTTATTAAGAAATAACTTATTTTCAAATGTTCATTTCCAGTTAGTTTCAAAAGTCATTAAGAAATTACTTATTTTCAAATGTTCATTTCCAGTTAGTTTCAGTTCCTTTTACGGTAAAGCCTAATTCTGTGTGCAGCTAAAATTGGAGGATTTATTAGATGGCTTCCCTCTATGATTCTCTCTGTCAATATGGTTATTTATTTTAATTAATCATGATAAAAAAATTTGCCATTCCCTAATAAAGAATTCACTCATATATGCCTATGATAAAGTCATCTGTTCGAGGCAGTTTTCGAGGAAACACAAAAAATTTAGATTTATTTTGGTAAATATGACGTTTCCGTTACTTTTCAAAAGTATCGTGGTACTTCATTAAATAGTTTAACGATGCCTGAGATTAAAATTGAAAATTTCATCATCAATTTGATTAAGAAATGGATCACTAATGATAAAATATATATAAAAGTAAATGGTAGGTTAGTAAATAGAAAGTTTAAACTTTTATGTAAAAGTTTTATGATGTTTGAAAAATTGATAATGTCGTTTAATAAATGGTTAGTTTAATTTCTGTCTGGTCAAAGTTTTATGAAGTGATGTAGTAGAGTTTGAAAATAGATAAAAGTCAATTATATTTTAGTAAGTGGTTAATTTTTTTTTATAAAGTCAAAGTTTTATCACTAAGCCAGTGATAGAGTAGTGTTTGTGTGTATGTTTATGAATATTTGTTATTATTGGATGTATGTAAATTTTAAATAATTTTAATAAAAAAAAAAACAAAACATAATATTAAATATTTAGTTTAATAATCTTTATTATGGTAAGAGAGAATTAATTTAAAAAAAAAAGAAAAATACAATACATGGAAATTTTTAGTGGCTAAGTAAATAAAACAATGAATATTTTGAAAATACAAGAACAATGGTATCTTACCATGTTACTCATTTGAGCATGATATATAGTGTAGTATTGTTTGGAAAATACAAGAACAACGGTATCTTACTATGTTGCTCATTTGAGCATGATATCTAGTGTAGTATTATGAGGTGGGGATGAGGTACTTACTGTGATTGGTTAGCTTTTTCCTTATTAGATTGGCTCTTTGAATCGCTGTATTAAATAAGTGTGGTATTATATTAAGCCAAATAACTATATTGCTGAACATTGGACCTAGTTACTTAAGTGTATTGACAAAAGGATTAGTTATTGGTGTTGGAGGTGGTTATCTTTTAGAGGCAGATTAACTCTGCTGATATCTGTTTTACAAAATATACTTGGTTCTTTCTTGCTAAGATTCCAAAGGCTATTTTGAGCAAAATCAAGTAAAGGGTTTTTGGTTTCTGTGGACACGTAATAAATCCAAAGAGGGTTACCATTTAGTTAATTGGGAACATTTGTCCAAGGCAAAGTATTTGGGTGGATGGGATATTAAAATGTGTTTCTTTTTGCTAAAGCTCTTGCAGATAAAAGCTTGTGGAGCAGACTATTCAATGATGGTTTATGGAGTAAGGTGTTAAAAAGAAAATACTCGAGTGGCCGTTATGTTCTGGAATGGATCAGAGCCTCAAATAAGAAGGTTAAGGGGGCTTCCAATATTTGGAATGGATTAGTGAGCTCTTTTCATATTTTGGGGTATTGCTTAGCTTGGGTGTTGAGAGACGGTCTGTTGATCAAAATTTGGGGAGGATCTTCTTGTGGGAGGGTATGGTTTTTATAAATTGTCCAAGGAATTGATGGATCTTCTTCATTCTAAAGGTATTTATTCTTTGGCTCATGAGGTCTTTGCGATGGAAGCGTTTTCTATTGGATCCAGTTGATTAAAGGCTCAAAATCTTGGTTTGAGTAGATATTTCTGTGATAAATGGAATATGGTATCTTTTGGGGTTACAAAGATGTGGTTTTTAGCTAACTGATAATGTGGACTCCTTGGTTTGGAGTTGGGATGGGAAGAATGGTAAGCTGGATGCAAAACAAGATTATGCTTCTCTTTTTCTTGATTTGGTTGTGTATCATATGTGGAAGTGGGGTGTTCCATCAAAATTAAAACTCTTTATTTAGATGTCCTTAAACAATAGTATCCTTACTTGGGACAATTTAATTAGGAGGGGGAATTTGTCCAAATTGTTGCCCCTTGTGTAAAAATGGTCTTAAGAGTGTGAGTTACTTGTTGATTCATTTTTCTTTTTCCCAACAGGTTTGGCCGTTTGTGATGTAATACTACTTTTGATTGGTAACAAATTTCTTTAGCCTCTTGCTTCCAATCATGGATTTCAAATGTATCAACTTTGAAGGATTTTCTTGTATGTCAGTTGGGAAGTTTGGAAAAATAGGAATCTCGTCCTGTTTGAAGGCAAGGACATGTATGCTATCAGAGTGGGTATTAGGGCTATTGCTACCTATAAGGGAATTTTTAAGGATTGTGGTGAGTCCCCCCATGGTACATTAATGAAAAGATCAATTTCCCATAGATTTAATAAAGAGTTAATTTCAGTATTGAAAAATATTTACTGAGGCTTCTCGATACGGGTGGGGTGGACGGAGAAGAAGAGACAAAATCTTGGAGAAAATTGAGAAGTAGTTCTTAAGCAATTGAAGAAATACATCTAATAGAGTTTTTAATCTCTTATACATATCTAAGGCCGCATGCGAGGACACTATCCAGAGAAATGAACAACAATTGTTATAAGTCTCTGAAAGAATGTGTCAAGGGGAGAGCCTCTGGAATTTTGTGAGTTGAGTGAATGAAGAGGAGGACACATTGTGAGGAAACGACTTTTACAGTGAAGTTTCCATGATGAAAATCTAGTATGCAAAATTTAGAAAATACAACATACTCTTAAGACTTAGATTGGAATGTTCTTTCTGCTATTTTTACCTTATCTTTTGGGTGTTAGAATAAAGTTGTTATTGATGTCAAAACATTGTGTTAACCCACAAAAGTATCATTTATATATGTCGGCCTTTAAAGTTGTCAATAATGTTAGTTGGCCTTGCACAATAATGTATTTGAGTTAATCTATGAAGTGATCCAACACTCATATAAATAAAGGAAGTGATCTTTCCATTTTGAATATATCTATGTAAGGATGGAGGCCTAAAATTTGTAAAAATAAATATTATGGGGCTTAGAGGTTGAGGATACTTTACACACAAGGATAATTGCGCAAATATAAATGTGCAACTGATACCTAGATCTGATTGCGCAAGTAACATGCAGTTGAAGTAAGAAGAGTTTGTACGTCAATCTAGAGCTGATTGTAGATTGTTGAAATTACAGAAGCATCAAAGTGTTGAAGGTGAAGGTTACATATCTTGAAGTTGCATAAGATGAAAATATCGAGAGTCACAGATAGAAGATTAATGCAGATTGCAGAAGATGCAGATCACTGAAGTCACAGATCGTAGATTAGTGCATAGTGCAGAAAACACGAATCCTTGAAGACAGAGATCGCAGATCAAAGAAGACGTAGGTTGTAGATCACCAAAGTCACAATTTTTGTTACAAACATATTCATTTTAGGGTGGAAGGAAGGGAAAAATATAGAAAGTTATAGCTTCCTTCCCTTTGGTGCTAAAGATACAAAAAAGGGAGTTGGTGCTACCTTTCAGTTGGTGCTGAAGAACAAGAAGAGGAGATTGCAGTCTTCAATTAGGTTGGCGCATGACTACAACAAGTTGGAGCTTGTGGAAAATGACTTATATCCATTCAGGTTGATGTCTGTAGTCAACAAGTTGGTGCTTGCGCATAAGATTTAATTCCTTACAGATTGGTGCCTATAATCAACAAGTTGGTGCTTATATGTGGGATTGGTGTCCCAATTAGGTTGGTGCCTGAGAGATTCAGTGCTCACATTTGGAGATTGGTGTCTTCTATTTATGTAATCAATTTATATATATAGATATATAAAGTTACTTTACATATTTTTTTCCCAACTGTGTTCTTTACCATTTTTTGGCAAAAAAAAAGTTCTGAAGTATAATTTGTTAATAAAAAATTGTGTAATCTGCGCTTTATATTGATTCACCCCCCCTCTTAGTATAAATACAAATTCCAACAATTGGTATCATAGTGGGTTCCTTTGAATTAGTCTAATCAACTAAAGGTAGATCACTACGCAAACATGAGAAGAAATGAAACATCTTCTAAAAAAAAGGCACCTAGATATCGTGAAAATGAAAGCATTGAAAATATCTCTATTAAAGAAGCGAGATGTATCATTCGCACTCAATCGAAAACTATAGAAGAAGTTAAAAGGATTGTGACTAAAGTTGTGAACACCCTGAAAAAGAAATAAGAAGAGTCAAATAAACCGGCAGCATACTTCACCAACCAAATACAAGAGATGGACGAAACTAGTCAAACTAAATAACTCCAAATTGTTTCATTAGAGGATTAACTAAAAACTTTAGCAACAAAAAACCAGATGTTATCCAAAGATATTATGTTCCTAAAGAAGGAAATGGAAGAAAGAGTTGTAAAATCATAGGAATAAATTCTATCTATGAAACACCAACTTTAGAAAACTCAAGAGAAACTTGAAGATGCCAGCAAGGTGATCAGTATGCGACAAATTCAACTCTAGGAAGAAAAAGAAAACACTAACAATTTAAGGGTTGAAGTGGAAGAAGTTAAAGAGACTTTGGACAATGAAATAAAAGAAATCAAAAGGGAGTTGACAAGAGAGATTCAAATAAAAGATGAAGATTGTCAAATAAGGGAGATTGAGCTCATCTCCCTAAAAGAGAAAAGCCTTGAGGATGCAAAAATGATTAGTAACCAGAAGACTCAATTACAAGAAAATGAACAAGAAACTAGAAGACTACAAAAAAACTAAAGACGAAGTATAAGTTCAATAAAAGCGCAAAAATATTGGAAGAAAATATTTGCAGACAAATGGCACCATTAGACAAATCCGATCTAGGATACAATGCGAAAATCAATAAGACTGAAGAAATCCTTCTCCTGAAGGAAGAGAATAAATAAATTTGTTAGAATCATATAAGTATCATTAAAATATTGGTCAAAGAAACACTCAAATGACAGAGTAGAAATATATTGTGCCATCAAGGAGACGGTATCCACTTAGAACCATTGATTGCTGGAAGTGTAACATCTCTGGACATTGTGCAAAATTTTGCAAGAATGTAGTAGAAGTAGCATAAATAAAATTGTTAGAATCATAGAAGTAGCATTAAAAATATTGGTCAAAAAAACACTAAAAGATCAGAGTTCAAAAATATTGTGCCATCAAGGAGACGGTATCCACTTAGAACCATTGATTGCTGGAAGTGTAACATCTCTGAACATTCTGCAAAATTTTGCAACAATGTATTTTGTTACAAATGCAACATATTTGGTCATAAAGCTTAGAATTGTAAAAATTCAAAGAAAACCAGTAAATGTTGGAGTTTAAAACAAGAAAGAATGAGGGAGAAATATCACTCGGTTTTATTTGGAAGGAGGAGCACCCCTACAAGCCAAGAAAAAGAAAAATGTAGAAGCATTTGGAAAAGGAAGACGATATAGAAATGTAATGATTTGATTATGTATGCAAAAGATCAGATTAAGTTATCTGCATTAAAACAATATGTAACAATGGATAACTCTAAAAAGCAATCTCCAATCACTCAGATATTGGAATAAGTCATAAACAATCTGATCTATTGTAGAAAGAAAGTTATGCGCAAAAGGAAATGGCAACAGGCGGAAAACATTAATGATAAATTAGTGACTAATTAAGACATGGCCTTATAGATTAGCAGGGGGTACGGTTAATTGAATTTGGACAAGATTAAAAAATAATAAAAAAAATTGGTTTTGAGAATGGACCAAATTAAGGAAAACCTGTGTAGATTAGAAGGCATTTATGTCAGTTACCGAAAATTCTCATATAAGCAAATGAAGTCTCAAATACAGTTATAAGTATTTTCTAAGGACATCCATTACAAAGTTAACAACTAAAGAGCATAGTTCTAGCTGAAAACAGAACTATGGAACCCAGGAGACAATGCATAATGAAAAATCCCTTAGTAGATCTGCAAGAATAGATGCCAAATACACCAGGAGCATATTCATCAAAACCAGTCAAATATCATCGAGATTATATTTTGGCAAGAAAACGTACCGCGACATTCGTTTCCTTACCAAAAGTGCAAGATACAAATGTATCAACAGAAAATGTTCTAGAAGGAGTTCTTATTGACGAAGGGTTGCACGACCAACTCTACAAATTTTAGTTTGCAAATCATGACATTATTGATGAAGAAACGTTTTCAGAGATAGTCAACAATAACCACATGGATAGGAAGTTCAGTTCAAACCCTAATGCATCAGTTATACTAGAGTTTCAGACATGGGAAAATGTATGGATGAAATCAATAATTTTAAACCTGTTGGAAGTACCACATTTTGGTAGGTCCTCACAAGTAAAGATGTGTGCAAAAATTCTTTTGTCACGAGTGCATGGTGGGTTCCTATGGCTAAAAAAACCTATATCTATAGATGCTAAGATAATAGAGCATATCACAGGTCTTCCAACCACAAGAGAAGATGTTATCCCTATTTTAAACAAGAGTCATGAAAAACCCCTTGGAAAGAAGGTAAGTGGGAAGTTTGTAACCTTAAGGGATAGCAGAGGGTTTTTAGTCACACACATAAATAACAAAACGGTGAGTTTTGTTGTTCAAATTTTGGCATGCAAACTTTTCAGAAAAAGTCATGAAGTCCAAGTCTCCACTGCAATTATTACTACCACAACAAAGTGCGTGGAGGGAGTACATATGAATTGGTCAACGTTTCCATTGAATGAATTTCTTGAACACTGTTTTGAAGTGCAAGAAAAATTTACACCTTTTCACTATACTTATGTAATGCCCCCTAAATTAATAGTTATTAATTCTGCTAGAAAATACTTAGATTATTATTTTATTATTCTTTGATAGGAGGTCAAGAATAGAACATCTTGTAATAAAACATTCATATTAATAAAATATGCTGAAGGGAAACAAAAGTAGATATAGCTCTTGAAAGAGTGTTTGCTGACCCATAAGAGGAAAATGACAAGTGGAAAATACCACTGAGTGCGAACTCAAGATGCATGAGGCATCATCCCTCAAAATCAGGTTTTCACTCCTAGTTGAGTTGCTAAAGAGTAGGAGGCTCATAAATGACCAAGTCCTAGGAAAAATACTATTTAATAATATGTCCATGAGAAGCAGGAGGCTAGCATTGGACAACGATTAACATATGTATAATGCAAGTGATGGCGCATTGAGATATTTTTCTCTTGTGGTTCAACGAACAAGCTCGGGGGTTCTAGAGCAAGTAATTTGGCTTCTCTGGGAGTTGGTTGGGAGGAACAACTTCTCCACTTTTGTTTTCTTAGCATTGGTGCCAAGTTCCTACTCTGTTTCTTGTGAATGATTTAGATGCAGTAGGATGTATATGTGAAATGTTAAATTGCAATCATATTTTCGCACTGTACTGTTTTTACGCATTCTATGAACCAGTATCTAGGTTTTGTATATTCTAGATATGTATAATGTTAAATTGTTCTCAACGTATCCCATATTGGGCATTGATACCTGTATCAATGATTATTAGTAATGAAATATTGTAGCAATTATTAGTTAGTTCTGAGTTGAATTAAGTTAGGTCTGATTGTCACTGATGTGTTATATTGGAATGATTTAGGATTTATGAATCTGCATCTAATGGATCAGATCCTCTGTTTTTACACGGTATCAGATGTTACTACTGTGTACTTCCTTCTGAATTTGATTTTTGTATTTCTTCCTTAATTTTGCGTTACGGATTTAGGTTGCCGAATGAAACTATAATGCTTGTTTATAGTTTAGTTCTTAGTTATTCAATATTGTGGTTGGAACTGATTTGCATAGAGAAACCGTATTTTAAACTGTACAAATCTTATAAGTAATTTAGCATAGTAGGTTAAATGTTCTCAAATCATGATCAGTCGGCAGAAACAAGGTATGATTGCAAATACTGGGATAAATTTCTATATCCAAATAATTTATGGCGAGTTAAACCCCAAATCAACCAGAAACTCGTTGAATCCACAGTTAAACATTGATCCACAAAACTACAAGATTAATGGTCCAAATCCAACCCGCAGCAAGATCGACGATTCATAGAAGTGAAAAAGATGGATATGTGGAAGTCTTGAAGAATTGAAAGGCAACCCGACTTCTGCAATCCGTAGGGTTAGACATTGATTTCCAAGTTTAGAAGATCAACGGTCCAGATATAATCCGCAAACAAAATCAACGGCTAATGTTAGTTGCAAAGTTTCATTGAAAATGCATACAAGAATTTATATCAACGGTAAGGATTAAAGCTGTAAAAGAGATTGATGACTAATAGAAGTTGCAGAAGACAGAAGGCGGGAAACAGGAAAAAGACAAGGCAAAGAGTCAAGTTTTTCTAAAGTCTGATTTTTGTATTAATCAAGATTGACGTTCAAGGTTGTTTTCCACAAGGATCAACGGTGCAAAAAGAAGAAAGTCCAAGCGATTGTTTTATGAAGTTTTCGACTTCCGAGTTCCACAGCGGAAGGCAGAAAGAAGAAAGTCCAAGTGATTGTTTCATGAAGTTTCTAACTTCCGAGGTCCACAACGGAAGGCGTAAAGCAGAAAGTCCAAGTAATTGTTTCATGAAGTTTTTGACTTTCGAAGTTTGCAGCAGAAGGCGAAAAGCAGAAAGCCCAACTGATTGTTTTATGAAGTTTTTTACTTCCGAGGTACGCAACGGAAGTCGGAAAGTGGAATATGGAAAGTAGAAATTCCAAGTGATTGTTTCATGATGTTTCCGACTTTCGAGGTATGCAGTGGAAGGCGAAAATTAGAAATTCCAAGTGATTGTTTTATGAAGCTTTTGACTTCTGAGGTTTGTAGCGGAAGACAGAAAGATGAAATATCAAGTGATCGTTCATGAATTTTTTGACTTTTGAGGTTTGTAGCAGAAGGCAAAAAGGGAAAAAATGCCATTTGAAGGTATCAACTTGTGATTTTCCTATTTCCAAGTTCCACCCGAAAGGAGGAAGGTGGAAAAAAGATTTTGAAGGCATCAACTTGTGATGTTCGGATTTCCGAGTTCTGCCCGAAAGGCAGAAGGTAGAAAAAGGCTTTTCAAGATATCAACTTGTGGTGTTCTAGTTTCCGAGTTTCGTTCAGAAGGTGGAAGGTGGATAAAGGCCACTTAAAGGTATCAATTGGTGAGGTTTCGATTCTCAATTTTTTCTCGGAAGGTGAAACGCAGAAAATGGCCATGTGAAGGTATCAACTGGTGGTTTTCCGATTTTCAAGTTCCACTCAGAAGGCAGAAGGCGGAAAAGTATTTTTAGTGCGAAATGACTATTTTGGTTGCAGAGTGGCTTTATCAATGGCGGAATGATTGATACAATGGTCCCTAAGCCTATAAATGAATGTGCAAGGATGATTTTGACCATTTAATATGGCCAGGGTGTCTTTTTATTTGTTTTCTTTCATAACAGTTGGGTATTTTATTAATGTGTCTACAGATATAAGGATATAGAGAAAAAAAATTATATTTGATTTTTGAGGTATGTTAAATATGGTATTAGAGCATGGTTTCAGCACTAGGCCTGAATAGTCTCAACACAAAATGGTTATAGAAAATAGTAAACTAACTCATGTTGATTTTGTCTTGAAAATTCTCTTACACTTAGAAAAGAGAAGTACAAATATTTTTGTAGGAAATATGGCAGATGCGGGAATGTCTACAAAAGAGGAGAGTCGCCCGAAACAACCTTTAAATGAAGAACGTAATCTAAGGGAGGGAGAGTTCTGGGTGGATCTAAATGAAAGTCAGGACAATAAATCTAAATTAAAAATTACTGTGAATAAACTAAGATCTAAATTAGAAAAGGTCAAGGAAGATAATGAGCGAATTTTGAAGGCTCAAGAAGAACTGAACACTATCTTGTTAGCCAAAAATACATAATGAATAAAACAGGATGCTTGTATGGTAAGTGATTCATGAGGGGTGTCTATGGTGGACATTACATGATTATTATAGGACTGAAATAGGTTAAGGTATTAATGATCAGGTATGCATGAGGATTGCAGAATGAATCATTTTAGTTGATGAATAATGGATTCTTGAATGAGCTTTGAGAAGAAATATGAAATAAGATTCAAAGTGATATGATGTATAACCCTTTTGGGTTCTCAGTTAGATGGGAATCGTATCATGTAGCTTAGCTTTGTATGTTGCAGTAAAATAGAAAGTATTTTAGGTGATCTATGAAAATAATTTCCCTTGTGATTTCCACTAGAAAGGTAACTAGTGGCAGTATTGAAGGGGTACTAGAAATAACTTAGGGGCATTTCTTGTATTATGGTTGAAAGGAAAGTACTAATCGTGTAACTGATTAAGCATGACTCAGGTAGCTTTATGGAAAATAAACCTCATGTACTTTGTTGAAAAGTAACTTGTGGGAACGATGGAGAATGGGAAGGTATTATTGCTAATCCCATTGCTACTATGTTAAGTGATCCGGGATCCATATTAGTTGCAGCACCCAAGGATGAGGGAACTCTTCCAAATCACCTAGGTAAAGCATACGAAACACTGGTTAGTTCAACTAGCCACTAGAGCTAAACAGAAGGTAACTGATATTTTTTGATGAAAAAGAAAAGGAAATACAAGACCATAAGGCATACTTTGAATGTTTTACCTCTAATTTGGGCAGCTTGGTTTAGTATTGAGAGTATTGTTAACACTTGGTGTGTTTTTCTTGGACATCCCATAGAAACCAGAAAGGTGCTTGCAAGAAAAATACTTTAAAAGATATAGGAACAGTAAGTAAATGTGTTCCTATAGAGTAATAAGTTTACCTATCAATGAATAGGACAAATAAGAATACTGGAACCTTTACGAATCTTGAAAACTAATGATGTTAGATTTTAATTCATGTATATGTTGTTGATATTAACCTTGGTATACATGCAGATGTTTGTGCATATGATGATTGGAATGGATTGGTTGAAAAAGTATATAGTAGGGTTAAATTATGTTAGAAATGTTGACCCTACACCCAACAGATGGAGCCTCTATTGATAAACCATTCCAGGGTCTGTGAGGAGATCTGCAAGTAAGTCATGCATGGGAAAATAACTTTTCGAAATGCTAGAATGGAGTTCATAATTGGACAAAGACAAACTTGGTGAATTTGGACAGAGATCAATTGATCGATTCTCTGATCAATCAACAAAGGGAGAGTGGGAATGAAACTGATCATTCCTCTAATAAATTCAACTATGAATCACCTGAGTTAAAGATATGTAACTCAGATAGATCTGTGAATGAAGATAGATTCCACAAATAAGGGTTACAAGTAAGATATAACTCTGGAATGGCGGAAGTCAACTTAACCTGCAAGGGTAGATCTATGGCTGAGATCTGGTGAATGGGATGATCCAACGGTTGGTGGGAATTCCATTGAACTAAAGTGCATGAAGATTAAATTGTGGAGTGTGGACCCAAAAGTTCACTGATAGTTTTGACTAGAGATAGATCCAATGACCCTGGAACATTCCACAAGAAGGAAGAGTGTGAAAGATAAAAGGTGAGTCGGGTTACGAAATTGGAAAGTAACTAATGCTAAGGAGATCAAGATCAACGGATAAGGTTGATCATTGAAGAACATCTATGGCTGTTAGTGATTCCGCTGGTTAAAGTTGCGCGGTCCTCACAAAATTAAATGGATGTGAAATTTTATTGTAATCCAATCTATAGTAATTGAAGTCCACTGTCGATCTGGGTGGATCAAGATCTAACGGTCCTTAACGATTCTGTTGAATCAATTAGAGAGCTGGTTAATAGTCCAGTTTGGATGCGGACTTTTTATGAAAAATGACTCACCTCCATTTTGAAGTCCGCTCTTCATCAAGATCCGAAGGAATACTGGCCAAGTTGGTTGGATTTAGAGGTTTTGCCAAATATAGAACCTGACTAAATTGTGTATCAGTCACACGAAAGACTGTATACAGGGAAGTCGGGCATCAGGATTAGAGTGTCCCTTCACTGAAATCAAACCAGTAAACTACATGAAGTAGTGAGAAAGAAGGATAAACATAGAATGTTTAGTTAATAAAAACCTAAACATAATATGGGGTGAAGGGCACAATGAGTGTGCGATGATCTGGTATGAAGGCATGATGAACACAATTGCTTAAATCATGGGTATGGAAGGTTTTTGTTTGAGTTACATAAACAAGGAAAAAATGTCTGGTTATTTTGATGCTGCATTTAAGATAACCATATAGTGTCCTAGAAATGGTAGTAACTGATATGGTTTGAATAAATTAGTATTGTAATTTTTTGAAGATCACTTCAAGGATTAGTGTAAATATTATAGAGGCCCACCAAATTGCTTGGATATTTGGAAGTTACAGATTTCAGGTAGAATTGACTAAAGACATGGAAGTACGGTTATGTCCAATAAAATAAAGACAAGAAATCTACCCTGTACAAGGGCCAAACATCTAAGAAGGACCTCATGGCAGTTAGGAGAAAGTGTAAATGATGGAGGATAAGTGCTCCCACTTACCAGAGCCAAACATTATGTGGATGGCCTCAAGGTTGCAAAAAAGAAATCTAATTCTATAGGAGACAGAATTGTGAATTCATAACTTGATTTGATTAACTATGTACTAATGGTTTGATGTAGGAACCATGTCAAGAGATACATTTCAAAAAACCATGTGCAGTGGCCTGCAAGAAACAAAACACCAAGTGGGATGATAAAAGTTTCCCTTGGGACAGGTCTTGGGGGGTGCTATTATTTCCTAAGACCAAAGCGGGATACTTGTGGAGTTAGTAGAAGTTGTTTATGCGAATATATATTTGGGTTATTTAGCATCTTCTCGTTGTTATACATGCCTGATATTGCAGATCAAAAAATGGTTTAATTCAAATGTGTTGCACAGACCCCTTATGCAGGACACCTTGGTTACTAAAATATGATTAAAGCCTTCAGAAAGCAATTCTTCTTACCCAATTTCAAGGGTATATTTAGTTGATTACCTGTCTAAAGGTAGAATGCCACCAGGGGAAGGCTACCTCCCTAGGTAGAAGTTGGTTATAATGATGATTTCCAAGTTCCTCCAGGTATGGGTCCTTGAAAAGTGTCATAGGGACACAAAGGTAATGCTCCAAAATTCGTGAAGCAGTCTCGTAAATTGATTGAGGTTAGGACCCGATTCATTAAAAAGAAAGAGAACTAACTATGAACCAGGTACAACAAAACTTGAAGGCTTCCTAGGACATGCATAAAGGTTATGCTGACTTAAAAAGAACTCCAAGAGAGTTCCAGGTGGGTGATCATGTATACATAAAGGTAAATCCCAAGAAAAGTACCTTGAGATTGGGAAAGTATAAGAAATTGGCACGTAGGTATGGAAAGGAATTTGAAATTCTATCCAAAGTAGGGCCGGTTGCATACTAGTTAGCCCTTCTACCCAATATTAAAGTACATTATGTGTTTTATATTTTTTTATTGAAAAGATATGTTCATGATGTTTCTCATGTGATTGACTGGAATGTAATATAGGTGGAACCAGAGGGAGAATTCCAAATGGGACTGGAGCGCATTCTCAACAGGAGAGAACTTTTACTTTGGAACCATACCATCGAACAGATAAATGTGCAATGGAAGCACTTTAGTCTGAAAGAAGCTAATTCAGAGCTGGAAAGTAATATACAGGAGGCATATCGAGGCTTATTCCAAGAGGCTAACATGGATGAATAAAAAGAAAAAGTTATAACACCGAGGACGATGTTATGTTTTAACGGGAGGTGTATGTAATACCCCCTGAATTAACAATTATGAATTATGCTACAAAATACTTTGATTATTATTTTATTATTCTTTGACAGGAGGTCAAGAATAGAACATCTTGTAATAAAACATTCCTATTGATAAAATATGCTGAAGGGAAACATAAGTGGATATAACTGTTGAAAGAGTGTTTCCTAACCCACAAGAAAAAAAAGACAAGTGGCAAATACCATTGAGTGAGAACTCAAGATGCAGGAGGCATCATCCCCAAAAATCAGGTCTGCACTCCTAGTTGGGTTGCTAAAGAGTAGGAGGCTCATAAATGACCAAGTCCTAGGCAAAATACTATTTAACAGCATGTCCATGAGCAGCAGGAGGCTAGCATTGGACAGGGATTAACATCTATATAATGCAAGAGATGGCGCATTGAGATATTTTTCTCTTGTGGTTTAGCTAACAGGCTCGGGGGTTCTAGAGCAAGTAATTTGGATGCTCTGGGAGTTGGTTGGGAGGAACATCTTCTCCACTTTTGTTTTCCCAACATTGGTGCTAGGTTCCTACTTTGTTTCTTATGAACGATTTAGATGCATTAGGATGTATATGTGAAATTTTAAATTGCAGTTATGTTTCCAGACTATATTGGTTTTACGCATTCTATGGAACCATTATCCAGGTTTTGTATATTATCGATCTGTACAATGTTAAATTTTTCTCAATGTATCTAGATTGGGCATTCATACCTGTATCGATGATTGTTAGTAATGAACTACTGTAGAAATTATTAGTTAGTTCTGAGTTGAATTACTTAGGTCTTATTCTCACTAATCTGTTATACTGGAATGATTTAGGATTTATGAATCTGTAACTAAAGGATCAGATCCTTTGTTTTTACATGGTATCAGATATGATGTTACTGCGGTGTACTTCCTTCTGAATTTGATTTATGTATTTCTTCCTTAATTCTGCATTACAAATTTAGGTTTCCGAATAAAACTATAATGCTTGTTACTATTTAGTTCTGAGTTATTCAATATTGTGTTTGGAACTGATTTGCATAGAGAAAACCGTATTTTAAATTGTACAAATCCTATAAGTAATTTATCACACTCAGTTAAATGTTCTCAAATCATGATGAGTTGGTGAAAGCAAGGTATGGTTGTAAACAATGGGATAAATTTCCAGATCCAAATAATTTACAGTGAGTTAAACCCCAAATAAACCAGAAACTCATTGAATCCATAGTTAAACATTGATCCACAAAACTAGAAGATTAACAGTCCAGATCCAACCTGCAGCAAGATCGACGGTTCATAAAAGTGTGGAAGATGGATCTGTGGAAGTCCTGAAGAGTTGAAAGGAAACCCAACTTCCACAATCCACAGGGTTAGATGTTGATTTCCAAGTTTAGAAGATCAAAGGTCCAGTTCTAATCCGCAAAGCAAATCAACGGCTAATGTTAGTCGCAAAGTTTCATTGGAAATCCATACAAGAATTTAGATCAATGGTCAGGATTAAAGTTGTAAAAGAGATCAACGACTAATAGAAGCTGCAGAAGACGAAAGGAGAGAAACAGGAAAAAGAAAAGGCAAAGTGTCAAGTTTTTCCGAAGTCCGATTTCTGCACCAAGCAAGATCGACGATCAAGGTTGTTTTCCGCAAGGATCAATGGTGCGGAAAGCAAAAAGCCCAAGTGATTGTTTTATGAAGTTTCTGACTTTTAAGGTCCACAGTGGAAGGCAGAAAGAAGAAAGTCCAAGTGATTGTTTCATGAAGTTTCTGACTTCCGAGGTCCACAGTGGAAGGCGCAAAGCAGAAATTCCAAGTGATTATTTCATGAATTTTTCGACTTTCGAGATCCGCAGCAGAATGTAGAAAGCGAAAGGTGGAAAAAAAAATCCAAGTGATTGTTTTATGAAGTTTCTAACTTCCGAGGTCCATAGTGGAAGGCAAAAAGCAGAAGACGGAAAGCAGAAAGTCCAGGTGATTGTTTTACAAAGTTTTTGACTTCCGAGGTCTGTAACAGAGGGAGGAAAGCGAAAGGCAGAAAGAAGAAAGTCCAAGTGATTGTTTTATGAAGTTTTCGACTTTCGAGGTTCGTAGTGGAAGGCAGAAAGCTGAAAGATCAAGTGATTGTTCAAGAAGTTTCCAACTTCTGAGGTTCGCAATGAAAGGCGAAAGAGCGGAAAAAGGCCATTTGAAGGTGTCAACTTGTGATGTTTCGATTTTTGAGTTCCTCCCGAAAGGATAAAGGAAGAAAAAAGCTTTTGAAGGCATTAACTTGTGATGTTCCGATTTTTGAGTTCCGCCTGGCAGGAGGAAGGCAGAAAAAGGATTTTAAAGGAACTTGTGGTGTTCTGATTTCTGAGTTTCACCCGGAAGGCAGAAAAAGGCCACTTGAAGGTATCAGCTGGTGAGTTTCCGATTCCCGAGTTCTGCCTGGAAGGAGGAAGGCGAAAAATGGCCATGTGAAGGTATCAACTTGTGGTTTTCCGATTTTCGAGTTCTGCCTGGAAGCCGGAAGGCATAATAGTCTTTTTAGTGCGGAAATGACTATTTTGGCTGCAAAGTGGCTTTATCAATGGTGACTGATACAGTGGTCCCTAAGACCAGAAATGAATTTGCAAGGATGATTTTGACCATTTAATATGGCCAGGGTGTCTTTTTATTCGTTTTCTTTCATAACAGTTGGGTATTTTATTAATGTGTCTGCAGATATATGGATATAGAGATTTTTTTTCATATTTTATTTTTGAGGTATGTTACAACTTAGTTACTAATATGTATTGCTCTAGTAGGATGGAAGGAACCAGGGAAAATTTTAAGAACCCTCGCCATAAATTTATATATATAATAAATGGGTGAATCCCCGTGATACATGAGAAAG
Source organism: Pseudotsuga menziesii (assembly GCA_001517045.1). NCBI lineage: Eukaryota > Viridiplantae > Streptophyta > Pinopsida > Pinales > Pinaceae > Pseudotsuga > Pseudotsuga menziesii. The sequence continues at coordinate 19,056 of LPNX011068278.1, read as the reverse complement.
TGTGAAGTCTATTTTATGAATAATATAATATGTATATATAATTTTTTGGTGAATATTTCATGGAATTATAAAACCTTGTAAAATATGGGCGAATCTTTCATGGAATTATAAAATATTTTAAAATACTGGTGAAACTTTTACAAAATTATAAAATCTTGTGAAATAAGACGAATCTTTCACAAAATTAGAAAACCTTGTATAAAATTTAGCGAATCTTTCACAAAATTAAAAATCTTGTAAATTTTGGCAAATTTTGCATTAAAAGATAAAAATTTAAGTCTTGAAAAAAATTGACTTAATAAAATTACCTAAATGATGTTGTTTTTACTTTACCTAGATGAAAATTTAAACCTAGTAAACTAAACCCATCCATGAAAAATAGATACTAAGGCCTGAAAATTCACATTGGTAATTTGGTTGTTTATGCTAAAGAACTTATCTTACTATCATTTGCATGCTATAAATATTTACATCATGATTGTGGTTAACTGCTGCTAAAAGTGAATGATGAAGTTGGAATTGATTGGCACACATATATATGGATCCATAGCCAAAAGAGAAAACCATGATCTCCAATGAGGTACCCATTATTTGCATTAGTAGTATAGATAGATTCAGATCCATGTGTTAGAGGAAAATTATTGCCTCTGAAAACTGTTCAATATTTTTCCTCTATATCCATCAAGTCAAGCATTAAATATAACAAGATTGACAGATCTTCTTTCATCATCACGGTAAATTTCTATGGAAGATTGTTGTGAGCCAAATCCTTGTGAATTTTTTTCCTTCCTGGAGGACAGTGAGAAGCCTTTGCATAATTTATGCACTTGGAGGGAGCAGAAAGAGTTGTAGGAGTTGCAAGTCCTCTGATCATCATTGAATTCCATAACCCATTAATCAACACTGCTCCATTCGGCCTCCTTGGATTTCCATTGTTATTATTAATATTATCTGATGTTGTTGAAGATGAGCTGCCATGGCCATAGCACTGAAGCAACACCAAATACAACACCCCAAAGATGAGAAATATTGATCCTCTAAATATCAACATCATAACCACATCTCAAAACTACTTGTAGCTCCCATAGCCAAACAAACATGCATAAAAGTTAATATATGATGATCATTCTAGACAGAGAACAATACAATTACAAGCACAAAGTTGATGTATTTATCTATTAAACAAACAACAACCAGCTTAGACATAGGGATGAAAGAAAACATGAAGGGAATAATGTGGGCATAAAGAAGAACACTAAGAAATATACAACTCATATTGATGTTGGGATTAAAGAAGGAAAGTATTCCTTTACGATAACACAGACTGATTGCAATTGTTGGATGGTTTTGTCTCTATATATGAAGGAATATTGTTACAAAGACAATGTTTCATCTTTAAATAGCCGTGTTCAGTTCCCTATGGAGGAAAAAGAGTTGCAGAATCTCTGCCTTGTACCCTGAGAATTGTCGTTCAAAGGCATACTTTTTTTAATAAAATACATATTTTCATGGTTGGGATAAATGAGACGTTTAGTTGGTTATCGTTGATCGCATACAAGTGATATCCTTGATAAACCCAAAGCAATGTGCACTATTATAGTAGTCATATGGGAAGGAAATTAGCAATTTATTTGAGTCCATAAAGTCCACCTATTAATACTAGCTACAATTGTAAATTTATGATTGTGTCAACAAGCACTTAAAATTTTATGAAGGTATGTAATTTCTTACTGTTTTATTCATTCTATGGAAAACGGTGGGTTGTGTGCCTTGAGGCTTACATCATGAAATTTATCGACCCAATAGTTTACTTGTATCACGATCAAAGAGCTAGATAAACTGGGCATTAGAATACAATGGAAACAAGTTGCCCTATGAAAAAAGGATGAAAGAATGTTGAAAAAAATAGATGGGAAAACCGGAGGCAAGTTACTTTGTAAAGCATTTAAACAAGGATGGTAAGTAAAAGGAAATAAATTCAGTGCATGTTTGTTGGGGTATTACTTTTGGTAAACAATTATTAAAAGTTGGAATTATGTTTGAGGAAGAGGGTTCAATGTTTTTGGTACTCACGAGTTATGAGTTTTTAGAAGAAAAAAAAGAGAGGAAGGATCAAGTGGATATTTCAAGAGATAAAAAGAAGAGAATATGAATAGAAAATATCTTCAATTTTAGGATTTAAAGAGCTCAATTTGTAGATTTAAAGAACAGATCTAAATCTATTTTAGTGCAAAGCTGATGGGAATATATGATCTAGATTTAAAGAATAGATCTAAATCTATTTAGTGCAAAGCTGATGGGAGTACAAGATTTGGATTTAAAGAACAGATATAAATATTTTTTAGTGCAAAGTTGTTTGGAGTACAAGATGTTAAGAGAACATTTGGATCCATCTCTATAAAACAATAAGGATAATACTTTTTTAGTAGAGTGAAAGGAATCTTCAAAATTCAAGGTAACTAGAATCTAGTGTAGTCTAGGCATGGAGGATTTGATCAGTACGGTTAAAAAAAAACACTCAACCAAATTGAAATCCGATTAAGGAGTTTTATATTTCCACAACTAGTTCAAGGGAGAGAGTAAAAGGACCACCCAAACCTCACAATGTTTAAAGTTAAAGAACTGGATGATAGGTATGATTTGGGTTTTGCTGCTAAATTGGTATGATCTTTGGTCTAATCGAGAAAGATCACTCTATTGGGTTTGCATATGATTGTGCAGATTAACAAGTTGCTAAGAGTTGATGAACTGGAAGCAACATTCACTCATAAAGAAAAGCATAATTTCCAGATTTGATCGAGAAACTAAAGTTAGAATGAATCAACTTGGATGGTATGGAAGAAATCTATTTATTTTCTTAACTATGGTTTTTTTTGTGTGCCTTTTCATTATCATACAATTGTACTTGTTTTCAACCAACTAATTTCAATTACAGAAAGTAAAATCAAAAGAAAAAATGAATAAGATTCACACTAAATTACACACAGAGATTTTGAAGTTGTGAAAACTGTATTAGGGAAAAATAACTCCAGATTGTATCAAAATAATATGTTGTTTTGAAGCACAAATCACTATCACATCACTGTTACTCTATCTCCATGTTGGTGACATACAAAGTGACAAAAAAAACATTTTACTGTGTTGTCTTTGACCTTGGATTACTAGGCTGACCTTGTGAACCACGTTCCAGTGGAATATTTGTGTCTTGGTTATTCTACTAAGTTCAAGAAAATGCATCTCATTGTGTTGTCTTTGTCCTTGGTTACTGTACTGATTTTGTGAACTTGTAAACTTACTGATTGGTGCCAATCATCCTTAATGTGTTCCAATCAATCCCATATTCATCATTCACTTTTAGCAACAGTTAACCACAATAATGATGTAAATATTTATAGCATGCAAATGACAGTACGATCATTTCTTTAGCATAAACAAACAAATTACCAATATGAATTTCCAACCCTTAGTATCTATTTCTCATGGATGGGTTTAGTTTACTAGGTTTAAATTTTCATCTAGGCCTTAGTGTGAAATCATTCCATGAATTGAGATTTGCTGATCCTTGAATATGATTTCTAGTAATCAGATTCTCCAGTAAATTTTTGTTTAAACATCATTCCTAGTGACCTTGGTGTAACTTATCAATCAGTTAACTAGTGCTTCTAATTGTAGTTTGAGGATTGTCCATTTTGTATACTACATCCACTTTCCTTTTAGTAGGAAGAGATGATTGAAGGGTTACACCATTTTAAAATTTGATATGGCAGTTTTCAAAGACTTGAGGACAATAGGAAGGGTAGCAATTCACTTCCATACATGTATTGGACCTTTGTATGAGCTAGCTAAGATTCACACCATTGAGTTGGATAGGAGAAATGAATTGAAGAGTATTTATGATAGTCCTGTAGCATCTCTATGACTTTGGTTTTGAGTGATTCCTTTTACAATCTCATAATTAATGTTTCTAAGCAGCAGAACATGAGGAAATTGGAGCAACAATATTAACATTATTTGATGAAGTTTGAAGTTTTGATTTTCTGTTGAGAGAATAGGTCACATGATAGGAATATGGAAACCCAGATATATCCCTACTATGGCATGTCGAGGATGGGAATAAACCAAGGTACCTACATGATAAAGGAAAGATAACAAATGTGAAGGTGATTTCTGCAACAGTTTTTGAAGATCTTTTTTACAGTACTACTTGAACAATAGTTGTGGCAGCAAAAGGGTCATTTTCAGACCCAACAAAGGTAATTTTTGAAGTGATCATATGAGCTTGGTAGTAAAAAGGAGTGCTCTAAACAATAAACAAATGAACATGAAGTGTGCATCTACAATAGTGTATTGATTCATGCATGGTGACCTCTGTGGATCATGGAGAACTTGGATATCGTCTTAAAGGAGTCTTTCTTCACTTTTAATAGAATTCCATGACGACATTGTATTCTCAGAACTCTATCTCTATCTATGGAAGCCTTGAAGCAGTAAAGTAGTGCAATTACTTTCAGTTGTTAGAATATTTGGCATTACTTTGACTTCTATATGAAGTTAATATTATATCTGTAGATTCCAAGTATGATTATGTTTCAAATAGAGAACGAAGCTATGGCATGTCACATCCTGTCTCAAAAGACAATATTTCCAGTATACATTCTTTCCACATTAATCATAATGGAAAAACAACATCTGTACAACCCATCATACTTCTCACTGCACACTACCGATGTAGAGAAATCTATTAGAGTCATTCCATATTTTTATGTAGGAATCCAGTCAGTATCATATGCCATTATTCCTTATTTATCCAGATGACTATCTCAAGGTTTGTTCTGCCCAATTTTGAGCATGAGCATGGAAACCCTAGAAGATGAAGTGACCCAAACTTCCATATCAATTGACCGTGAATGAAAAGTAACATACAATTTACAAAAAAATGAAAAGATCCAGCATTGGAGGTACACTAGGAAACAAAAAGACCAAGAACCTCAGAATACATGCATAATGCAATCAATCTAATGGGATTATTTATCTAAAAAACACCACAACTTGAATATATAATAGGAAATCCAATGGTATTGTCCAAGTCCTGACAACAAACATATAGATTTAAATGATGGATATAAAATCATGCACCAAGTTTAAACATCACAAATACAAATGAATATGAAAATTAAACTATTGGTGTCTTTCCTCAGCCAAAGCAAAACCCCAAAAAAAGGATAAAAAGGGTATTCTCCACTTTACACAATCTTCCCACATTAATTGTAATGGCAAAAAAAACATCTGTATGACCCATCATACTACCCACAGCATACTACCAATGTAGAGAAGCATGTCAGATTCATTCCATCTATTTATGTAGAAATCCAGTCAGTCTCAGATGCCATTATTCCTTCTTTAGCTAGATGACTAACTCAAGGTTGCTCTACCCAATTTTGAACAAACAAACCCTGGAAGATGAAGTTACCCAAATTTCCATATCAATTCGACTATGAAAGAAAGTAACACAATTTACAAATAGGTCAAAAGATTCATCTTTAGAGGTACACTAAAAACCAAAAAGACCAAGAAACTCAGAAGATATGCATAATGAAATCAATCTAATGAGGCTATTTATCTAGAAAATGACACAACTAGAATATATAACAAGAAAACCAATAGTATTGTCCAAATCCTGACAACAAACACATATAAGTTAATAATGGATATAAAACCATGCGTCAAGATTAAAGTCACAAATATTATAGCAAAGGTAATGAATATGAAAGATTATACTCTTTCCTCGGCCAAAGAAAAACAAAAGAGAATAAAAAGTATCATCCACTTTACACAGTCTTTACACATTAAACCTAAAGGAAAAAAATACTTCTGTATGACCCATCATATTTCTCACTGCACACTGCCAAAGCAGAGAAACTTGCTAGAGTCGCTCAATCTATTTATGTCAGAAGCCAGTTCGTCTCAGAGACCATTATATCTTTTTTAGCCAGATGAGTAACTCAAGGTTGATCTACCCAATTTTGAGCATTGCAAACCCTGGAAGATGAAGATAAGCAAACTTATGTATCAATTCGATTGTGGATGAAAAGTAACATAAAATTTACAAACAGATCAAACGATAATCGAATATAGACATGAGATTTCACAAAAATGTACAATCATAAGCAAAAAACAAAGAAATGCAGTGAGGGAAGTGAAAACTCTTGTTCAATTTTGCAATTTAGTCCCTCACAAGAGAGATCCATAGATGTATTTTTTGGTTTTATGATATTTTTTAATTTATCATTTTTACATGCGTCACTTTTTTTTCAATTTAATTTGCTAACTTTAGAATAGGATTTGGAAATTCCTCAAAAGAAGCAAAAAACTATTGTACAAATAAAATTCAAATGTCACATGCCCCAATTTTGCAAAAACAATTTTATATTATTTGATATTATTTGAGGGCAATATGTTAAATTTTATGCTAAGTTGTAATTGATGACTCAGCAGAGTCAAGGATATTTAATGTAATTCTGAATATTTTATTTATAAATAAATAAAGGAGACAACAACTTAGGAGAGCTGTTAAAAGAGTGTTTACTGGTCAAATTGGTGGAGGAGACTGGGTGGAGAGCAAATTGACATGTGGAAGCATCCTCAAACCACTTCCAACTGTTGCAGGTGGCAACCTCCCTACATTTGGGGTCATGATTCCCCAAGAAAGTGGAATCAGAGCAGGTGGCTCAATTAATGAAAACTGACCCAAAAGACTTAGGCAATCTTTATAAAAATTCCCATTGAAGAGAGCTGAGGCTGCTCATTCTAGAGAGGTGATCATTCAGGTTGAATGAATATACTTCAGAGAAATTCAATGGAAGGGAAATCTGGAAAGTGTTTGAGGGGATAACTGATGTTTGATCTAGTTGCAGCCTTTAAGCCGAAGATCATACTACTGAGAGCATAGTGTTTTAATGAGATATTGAACTAGTCTACTGTTTGCATTCTCCACCAGTTCTCAGCCAAGAAGACTAGGAACAGGCTCGAGGGTCCTGAGGAAGCGTTGTTTGAGTGCTCTCCAGGAGATTGGTAGGGAGGAACGACCTCCTAACGCTGTTGTTGTCTGTCCTAAACAGGTTCTACATTATTTTGTTTACTATGTTAGATAAATAAATCTGAGTTTGACTGATATATGAATGTTAAAGATTCAGTTTGTAAAATGTTAGAATTTAGTAGTCTTTTAGATTTTTAAAGAAATGAATTTGATTTAGAAAAGTAATGTGTTAGAATGGAAATAATCTCTAAACTGTGTTTTTCCACACCTGGAAAACCAGACCGTACTCCAGCACAGTTAGAATATTTTAAGTAGCTGAAAGAAAATTATAAGAGACTGAAAATAGTAGATAGGGTTCTGTATTCTGTAGATAGCAGAGTAATTTATTTCAGTGTGTAATTTATTATTAAAAAGAACAATGTTCTGGTTATTTATGTTTTTAGTTTTAATGAGCATACCTATGTAAAAATGTTGGGGAAAGAAACAGTAGAACTACAAATAGAGTTATAGTAAAGAAATATACTAACGCAATAAAAATTATAGGAGATGTAGTTTCCAAACAAGATATTAACCACACTTAAATCTTTTATCTTAAACTATTATTTAATATATACTAGAATAGGATTATGTTTACAAATAGTTTTAATAAAGAACAATTAAAGTTACAGAGTTAATGTTATAATCCTTACATATCTTTGAATCTTTACTAAGTGACAGAGTAGTAAACAAATGTAAATTTAAATGAAAACAGTAAATAGAATAGAGCTACGAGCTTACCTATTTAAGGAATAATTATTTTCCAGATAAGCTCTAAATCTGTGTAAGTTTAACCTGAGGGTCAAAACCCTAGTTCTTCTTTCATTCTTTTTATAAAAGTATTCTTTAAAACAGAATAAACAAATTAAAACTAGAAGACTATAAGTATACATTAGACTAGGTACAGTCTTCACATTAACTTTATTTATTTACAAGAGAAACATTAAACAATAATTATCATTATTAACAATCGAAGAAGGAAAGAATCTAATTACACAGAACCATAATTTACAGGTTTATAAAACTATTGCATAAACGAGATAGAGCTCGAAGTTAAAATCCTTTTAAACCAAATGTTTTCCTTTGTCATGCTGTAGGGCTAAAAGACATAACCAAATTACTTCACCCAGCTCAAGGCTGGTTTTTCCCAGCATCATGGTGAGGGTTTGAATAAAAAACTAACAATCAACTTATTAAAACTTCATTTACTGTAATATCCTTTATAAGACAATGTATAATTTATCAGGGTATTTGAAACAGAGAACCATTAAAACCATGAAGACAAGAGAACCTCCACATATTAAGAAACAGAGTATGACATTACTTAGCCATAAGGCTGTAAGCCAGTATATAAGTCAAGAAAATTAAAATACAAGTCACGGCATCGAAGTCGGAGCTACCCTGCTACAGGCAAGGGTTTTAATAACCAAAAAACTAAGTAACAATTGAGCTAAGCATTTAAACAATGCAGGAACCGAAGTCGTATTTCTTCTCCAACTGAATCCCTTTTCCCCTAACTATTGCAAGCAGGGAGTTGCCACATTTTAACCGGGGCTTACCCGTTTGGTTTTGAAGTCAATCCAAACGTGGAGAGGATTCTTCCAAGCGTAAAGGCAAACTGTAACCTGCAAGCGAAGACCAAAAACCTTGATTAGAAACTGGGTATTATAATACCCAATGTAAACCCTCGACAAAGAATGAGGAAGTTAGGGTTACGATGTAATGTTTTAAAACATCCATTGCATGGTGGTGGCTGCTCCACGTGCCCACCAAAATATTCAGTCCACAGTGGGTTGAATGATATAGTTTACATTGCGTGGTCGAGAAAACAAATTATTGTTCATAATTTAAATAATGACTATAATGGTAATGTAATTTACAAAGTAACAAATATATCATTTCAATGATGAGCCATAAAGTCAAACTATGGTAAAGAACTAAACTTATATTGCATCGTTATCCTTTTTTTATGATGACCTTGTAATCTTTCTTAACAAAACATTTATGAAGACATCAATAGTATAGCCTTTGAACATGAGTTGATAGTACTACTATTGACCATTTATCCAACCATAATGATGCATGCCTATGCTGTTTAGAATTAGTTTATGTAAACACTAATAAGTAAGAATTTAGTTTATAAATCAACAAGGTGTATATAAAAATAAATAGTATTTACACCCTGGTATAACTTTTACATCTATATGTATAGTCTTTAGTGCCTTGGTGTAAGTTAAACTTCTTGGAAATTGGTGATCTTTTGGTCTCCATAAGGAACCAAAACTCTAAATGAATCAAACCAGGGTTAGATTAGATTTAGTAAAAGAAGGATAGTAAGACTATCCAGGATTAAAGATAGTACCACTTATTACTATTAATATATGACATGGTAATGTAATCTTGCCACATTGCTTATGTCTCGAAGAAACTTAGAAGATCGGAATCGCAACTTAATGACTATTGTGCAAGAGATCATTTATAAACTATCATACAATAATAAGCTGATAAGTTTCTTCTACTAAAGATTAATTAAAATTAAAGCTAAAGGTTCTATAGTAAGCTTGTTTTATTGAAAGGCCTTAGGTTTATTTCCATACTTATAAGTAGTGTTGTAAATTTTACATAGCAACAACAGTAAACTCCTGTTTCAGTAAAAGTGTTGTTATACTAAATCATGAGCTCTATGTAGAACTGGTAAATAACTTAGCTTATAGGTGGAAAGAAGATTTATCTAAAGTAGAATTCATACTGATAAAAGACAATTAGTATGGAAAAGTTATTGATGATTATGACATGAATTTAAAATACTGTCATAGTTGCAAAACAAGTAAAGAAAAGATACTTTACCTCGTAGTATCCTTGAACTCTATTAAGCAAAATTTTACTCTAGCGGTTTATTTATGCTAAAGAAGTATATCTAGATTTAACGCTTTAATAAACTCCTACTTGTTCGAAATTTACCTAATGAACCTGTAAGATCCAAAAGTTCATCCGAGTTAGCAATTGCTAAGTAAGCCCCAGTTTAACATAACTTCTCCCTACTTGACAAAATCGAATCATCAGTACAGCTAGAAACTTCTGAATGCAGGTTAATTACATCACTTATCAAAATTAAAACAGTATTAATTTATATGTGTTTAAAGTTAATCATTGCTTTTGTTAACTGTTTCATTTTTCCGTTAGCTACTAGCAGTTATCACATTGCGACTATAGACAATTTATGTTACATAAAAAATTTTAAATTTTTGTGAAAATTTGGGTTTATGACATCAAAAGTAGTTGCAAACAAAATAGTTAAATGCCAGCGTTATTACTCCATAGTACAAGCAATCATATTACTAAACAATGCCCTAACTCAACTTGCCTTTCTAATATTGTCAAGATCCCTTAAAGAGAATGTTGATTTATCGCCGCTCCTTTCTAATACTGTCAAGATCCCTTAAAGAGAATGTCGATTTATCATCGCTCCTTTCAAATACTCTCAATATCCCTTAAAGACAATGTCGATTTACTGCATCCCGATTTTTCTTGGGAGGTGAAAAAATCAACATAATAAGAACAACCCTAGTTCTATATTCATGGTTAGGCACATGAATAAAGTAGCTCCTATGTTCCCTCCATGAGTGTCTTTGAAGTGGTCAAGCTACATACCTTTGTCTACCAAAATTTCAGCAGTCCGCCCAAGTTCCTTCCAAAATGGATTTGATAGATTTTCGACTATAGGATCTTCTCCACCAAATTCTGAAGGTTTTTGCCATGAGCAATCTTTGCCGATAGATTTATTCTTTTGTCATCGATGTTCCCTATCTAACCATCAAACACCTCGCCAGTTTCACATAACCTAAACATACCATCACTATTACATAGAGATCATATAAACCCGTCAAAATGTCCACAAATTCAATTAACTTTCTTCGAACATATAGGTCATTTCAGTCAAACGCAAATGAAACCATAAAATTAAATGGCATGGAAAGCCAAAGCCTGAACTGCAAGGCATATTTTAGGAAAAATCAACCCTGAAGGTCCGATAGTCCGAAATAATTGCTCCAAATCCCCTAATCGAAGGCAAACTAACTGAAATTTGCAGTAGGATCCATAAAAATAGGGCAAACTCAATGATATTTACCTTAAGATCTAAAATCGAGGGTGAACCAGCAATTGTTTTCCTCCATTACCAAAAATAAGGGGCGAACCAACAGTTGTTTTCCTCCATTACTGAAAATTAGGGGTGAGCGCATGATTTCATCAGTTTTTTAAAGGGCAGAATTTGGTTTTCCCTCTTTCACACTATTGGCTAATATATTTTACATAGTTTGGGGTTTAATAAAAATTGGGCTCATGTATTAAAATTCAAAAAAAAATTGCTATGTTAAAAATTCGCCCTCTACTTTTTGGTGACCCCTCTAATTTCTCCCATGGTCTAAATTTCGCCCTTAAAATTTTCCTTGGAAGGAACTAGAAGGAAGTCAATTCTTTGACAGATTCAAGAAACAATTTCTAGCAAAAAAGTATGCAAATCTATGGTTTACCAGTAATAAGCACATACAGATAGCTAACAACTTTATTTTCTTTTTGTACAATGAATAAATTAGTGTTATTTTATATAATACACCTTGTATATATCTGCAATTTGTTGAATCATATAAGGAAATTTCCAGATTCAAGATAGGGATGCATCACACCTATATACATGCCAGAAGGGATCCCCACAAGCAATGGCTAGCAACCATGTTCATCTTCTCTGAAGAATATCTTACATAGATAGTAAATGATTAGGATATGGCATGGAAACTCCAATAACAGAGGAAGAAGAGGTTGTACAAAAGGAACAATATGATATCCCACCAACTACATTGAAGGGAACCAAAGGTGCACATTATCCTATTGATGATGCACAACCATCTGCGCACACTAAGAAACTGTTAGAAAAGACTCAACTTGATGAGTCATCTAATAAAAAGAGAAATTCCTCCAAACCTAGTCTCACTTAGACACTAACAAAATATGATATGGAGCAAATTATCTAGGAAATTAGAAATGCCATTGAGGAAAGGGAAAGAGTGGTTACAAAGGAATAATTTGAAGATCTTGTTGTAAAGAAAATATAAATTATTATAAAACTTGAAGAATAATTTGCAACCATGAAGCAGCTAGTACAGAGGTCCAAGAGGAAGGAAGGATAGAGCAGTGTGGACACGCACTTAGGTGCACATCTCTGCAGTACACAGACACCCGCTGCCACACATATGAAGATCATAGTAGATTCATCACAAAATATGAATATTTTATTTGCATCCTTGATACTTCCCTCCCAAGATATGTAAGGGTCAACAAGTCACATGGCAATAATTCTATCACAACTACCCATGGACGAGCTACATAGGTTGCATACGCCGATTGCACAATAAATTAAGTGGCGACATGAATTTGTCATAACAAATTGGTAGAAAATCCTTGAAGAAAATGATATATTACAAGATGAATGTTGAAATATTGGAATTGAATAAGAAAAAACTGTGCAAAAGACATCAGAGCTAGAGAAGAAATCAGAAGAAAAATCTGCAGAAAGTGACAAGCTGAGAAAAGGAGTGGAATAAATACAACAAAAAGGATAAAAAATTCAAAAGGTTGTGGAGAAAATATGTTGTGGCCTCCTATAAGTCCAAGTAGAAAATGATACTTCCCCGGAAGAAAAGGTGTTGAAAATTAGTGAGACCATTCAAGGTTTGTGCGCAAAAATTGAAGAGCTTTCAGTAAGATAACAAACAGGTACACTTCCAGAGGTCAAAGCAGAAAATGAAAAGAAATTAGAAAGAACGAATATTTCAATAGGCAATATCATGACCCTGGAATTAAATGTGTAGAGCTGCATTAAGAAAGTGCTCAATTGCGGGGATAGTTGGTTGTTGATGAGCAGTTCAAGGAAATGGATCAAAAGCTACAGATTACACAAGAATTAGAACAAAAGATGCGTGATATCTTAACCTATTGGCTGTTGAAAAGATGAACAAAATGGGAGAATTTAGAAAACACCAGCAAGAAGTAAGCAGGATCAGGGATGAACCACAAAAGATAGCTAACAAACTTGAGACACTACAAGAAGAATCCATTCACATCATGGAAATATTTTCATAGTTACAAGGGGGAATCAAGGAATCAATTGATGAATGTTCAAAAAATATGAAGTCATTTCCAGTTGAGCAGGTGGGACTAGGAATTTTGGACAAAGAGAGTGAAATGAAAGGGAAGGTTGCATCTGCAAGGTAAACCTTGCAGAAGTTCGTAGCAACAGTCCAACCACAAATACCAACAGAAAATGTCACTCTTTGATACATAATATCACGAAGCACAAAGGAAGGGGGAGAAAATTTTGTGCGAACATATCCCCTTGATATTGATGTCAAAGGGGAAAGGAATTGCAGGAAACTGAATAACAGGGGGTGTACACAAAGTGGGAGTATATATTTCTGTTAATAGCTCATGTTCAGGGGGGAGCTCAGTTTTGGTTGACATCAATGGCAAAGGGGGAGACTATTAGAATAAAGTTGGCATTGATGTCAATACATTGTGTCAACCCACAAAAGTATTATTTATATATGTCGGTCTTTAAAGTTGTCAATAATGTTAGTCGATCTTGTGCAATAATGTATTTGAGTTAATCTACGAAGTGTTCCAACACTCATATAAATAAAGGAAGCGGCCTTTCAATTTTGAATATATATATATATATATATATATATATAAGGATGGAGGCCTAAACAATGAAAATATAAATATTCTAGGGCTTAGAGGTTGATGATATTCTGCACGCAAGGATGATTGTGCAAATCTAAATGTGCAACTGATGCACAAGTAACATGCATTTGAAGTAAAAATAGCTTGTGTGTCAATCCAAAGCTGATCATATATTGTTGAACTTACAGAAGTATCAAAGTGTTGAAGACATGGGTCGTAGATCTTGAATTTGTAGAAGACACAGATATTTGAAGTCTCATATCGTAGATTAGTGCAGAGTGTAGAAGACACAGATCACTGAAGTCACATGTCACATATTAGTGCAGAGTGTAGAAGACACAGATCTCCGAAAACACAGATAACAGATCACAGATCATGTGAGTCATTATTTTTGTTACAAACATATTCATTTAGGGTGGCAGGAAGGGGCAAGGATAGGAAGTTGTAGCTTCCTTCCAGTCGGTGTTGTAGAATACAGAAAAGAGAGTTGGTGCTGAAGAACAAGAAGACGAGATTGTAGTCTTCAATCTTGTTAGTGCATGACTACAACAAGTTGGAGCTTACGCAAAATGACTGATATCGATTCAGGTCGGTGCATGAAGTCAACAAGTTGGTTCATGTGCATAATATTGAAGTCCTTACACTATACAGGTTGGTTCTTGTAATCAATAAGTTGGTGCTTGCATGTGGGATTGGTGTCCCAATTAGGTTGGTTCCTGAGTGAGTTGGTGTTCACATTTGGATATTGGTGTCTCCTATCTATGTAATCATTTTTTATATATAGATATATATAAAGTTACTTTACATATTTTTGTGCAATTGTGTTCTTTACTGCTTTTTGGCAGAACAAATTTTGAAATATAATTTGTTAAAGAAAAATTATGCAATCTACGCTGTATACTGATTCACTCCCCCTCTTAGTATAAATAATAATTCCAACATTGAGAACCATGCTCTACATGTGATAATTGAACTCTACTCTTTGTGAGGTATAGAATTCTATGATCGAACTCTATTTGAGAGTCAATACAATTGCGTCTGCATTCTAAAGTATTATATATTATTTTGTTAAAAAAGAGAAGGGTAGTCCTTTTGTGAGAATCAACCTCATTTATATCATTTAATATAAATGTAAAACCTAAGAGGTAAATTCCTTAATGGCAATTCATTAATTACATGCCATTGGCTATGTAAAACTAGAGGACTAATTTCTCTTACCGGTTCACTACTTTTTTCTTCCAGAAGAAAAATAGTAGTTTCTTGATATTCATTAGAATCAAAGGTAACAATATACATATATATGATACTAGGTATCATATCCAGCCAAAACACACAAACAGTGCTCAACAGATTGAGCATCCAACCATTCTAAGAGACAATACAGCTACAAGCCAAAAAAACTTCAACAAATAACACCCTATAGCAGAGCTTACATAAAGGTGCAAAAAACACCCATACAAAAATAGCTCAAGAGACCAAAGTACAGAAAAACGGACAAAGAGAACCCGAAACAAACTATACCACTAAAGTAGGGGGAAAGATACTCGTCCATCGACAGAGTAAACACGTGGTTGCACGAGATCATTTGTCTTCAAGATAGGAGGGCCTCCGACCCTCCACAGTAACTGCCGCAGGTAGAAAGCATCGCCGCCGCCATAGGAAGAAATAACCTCCCTCGCAGACACCGCCACAGGGAATGGCTCCTGCCACCGCCACAAAGAATGACATTCCTCCAACAAACAGAAACGTCGTCGTCGCAGGTGAGGGAACCACCATCGATTCTTGGTGGGAATGAGAACCAAACCCCAACACAAACACCAAAGGACCGTCGACTCACAGTTCACTACTTAGATATTGTTCAATTGAGTCCACTCTTCCATCTGATTTTCGATATTGTATAGATTGTACAATTAATCTTCTTGCATATTGAGAAAGGGCGACCTCTACAGAGGACCGGTCCCATAACCTATTTAAATAATATGTCTTTGGATCAAGAAAGGACAATCCCTATGAAGGGTGGCGTCGTGTAAGAGCACTAGGACCCATTTCCCTTAAAGCATGATTGTATTGGGATTTATATAAAATTGGTCGTTCCGACATTGATAATCCAATTTAGACGTTCAAAATAACCCCGAAAAATAATCGAATTTAATCAATGGTAAGACTTTATGTAAAAGAGTTTTTCCTTCTATTCTCTACGTGAATATTGATCTTTTTGCTTGTATGGATCTCCTTGTGTAGTTTAAGAGTTGACCTTCTATTTATTTAATTGTTGTATTGATTTATTTGTATTTTGCTTAGAGCGCAAGACTCCTTTATTTCCTCATGGTTATCCTCTTTTATGTGTTAGTCGAGTCGAAAATGTAAGAGATCCATCCCTTCATTGTATTGTGTGAAAGAAAGAAACAAGGCTTCGTCTATTTTGTTATATTATTTAAGAACCAAACTTTATTAATTAAGCATTGAGCTCTAAATTATGATTAGCCCTATGTTTACTTTTTGGAAGCCAAGATCATTGTTTAAAAATCAAGTCAGTTGTCTGAGTAGATGAATTAAGTTAATTATTTTATGAAAAGGAAATAATGGTTGAATACCAAATTTTATTGTTAGTCATGGTCGAGGGTTTAGCATGTCTAATTCCACTAAAGAATTTTGGTGGAATATTTTATTGACTTTTCCACTCTTGTGAATACTTTTCCTAGCCTAGGGTTGGCCTCTTAGCTGAAAGAATATAGGATAAACAGAGTACCTACAGTTGGGTGGAACGTTTCAATCATGCATTCAATCGGCCAAGTACTTTTGGAGCTAAATATGTATTGTTAGGATATTTAGACACTTAGGAGTTAGTTAAGATCAACTTGTTATATTACATCCATTAGGAAAAATGAGTTTCTTTAGTATACATTAGTATGCATTTGTAAATATCTAATTTGACAGTCACGGTATGTTTTAGACAACGTGATCCGACGATTCATCTTATCTTAGATGCAATGTCCCTAAAATCCATAAATAAATAAATAAATTCATACTCTAATAAAACTGTTAGATCTTAAGGACACCTTCATTTTTACTGCAGAATAAAAACTTGTTTGAAGAACTAGGCCTAAGTTTTGTTTGTTGTTTTCTTTGTGTGTTTTTCCTATATGATGATGATATCTACCTATCACTATTCTACACTTCAATGCACGTGCAGTTTACTTTACCTGTCGATCTCTATTTACTGACGATGTCGATCCTTATTCTTGTTTATGTCTTACTTTCATATTACCTGTGTTTAATTATTTATTTGTTCATAATGAAGAGGCTGACTTAACTCTGTATGTCAAGGGGTGGAGTGGCGGGGTTTCTGTCCCTTAATGAATCACTTGGAAAGGTAGGGTTCCTATGCTATGTGGTTTACTTAGTTCATTTTGAACTAATGCATGTGTTCCTATTTATATGCAGGTGACTTCGCCTATGAACCTAGGCTTGCAGATGTGGTGAAATAGAGTCCTAGCATCTATAGCTATCGAAACCTAAATAATGCTATTCCTATGCTCAAATCTACAGGAGGAAAAGGGGTCCTAATTCTAACTCATACCTTGTAACTATGGTATAGGGAGTTATACCTTGGATAATACTATGTGCATGTTTTTAAAACTATGTGTTAAGGGTTTAACAAATTTAGTGTATTGAAACTATGATAAGAGGGCTTTAAACTATAGCATAAACCCATGCAATTCGCACTATGGAAGGGTTTAATACTATGGTCAAAGGGCATACTATGGAGATGTGATTTAATTCGATGGTAAGGAGTGTGAATCCAAACTATAGGCTTGTGGGTTTTGATTTGGATGAAGGTGGTAGCCAGGTTGGTGCATTGAATACTCCTTGTTTTGTGTGGGATGCATGCCTTATGCACTTCATTAGGGTTTCGCTGGTCATTCCTTTGGTCTTGTTTTGGTTTTGGTTTTAGAAGGAGTTCTCATGCTCCAGGTGGGAGATGCACATATCATGCAAAGCAACTAGTTTTCCCATGAAAACGTTTGGCAGGTATGCCATTGTTCTGTAAGATTTCACCTTTTAACTTTTGTTTGGTTTTGCAGTCACTGCATACTTCTAAACTATGCTTTGTTTTCGTTGTTTGCAGGTGTAGGCAGCGTGGGCACTCTACGTTTACAGGGCAGAGCTTTGGGTTGACTGCGCAACCATCCCAAGTAAGCCCCATGTATAGCGAAAGGGCCTGCACACAATGTTGAACTTGCTACACTCTTACATGGTTTCGATTCCGGGTATGTGAAATGTTGGTTGTAATGTTTAATCTATTTCGTTATTTGGTTTGGGCTTTGCGGTTCCATCAAAACGTTTGGGCATTTATAATGCGACTATGTAAACGCCTCTTTTATGGCTCTGTAGTGTAATATGTGATGTTTAAATGTTTATAGAGACTCGGCTATACATCTTTGGTTTACCATTAGCTATGTAATGGTATTTTACTTTTAAATAAATCTTATTGGGTTTTTGTTGTGTTTAATATGGCTCTGTATTTTCGTATGTGTTTCTAAATTCTAACAGTGCCATGGTTTTGATAATTGATATGAAATGTGGAATTGTGGTTTTTAGTTGATTCGTTGATTGATAAGGATGTAGCTCTGATGATTTAAGTTATTTGTTTTTTATGTGAAAGAGACTAGTTATGTTTGTAAGTTTAGATGTGGCGAATTGATTAATTTATGGGCATCCATAATGGATAAACCCCGCTCTCGTAAATCACGCAGTTTGTGTAAATGTGTTTAATATTTTAGCTTTCACTTACAGGATTCGATACTGGGTTTGTATGGTTTGGTTTATTTTAAAATGCTCCCAGCTGAGCTCTAGGCGTTTTGAATCTGGGTCGAATGCTTGGATGGGTTAAATGGTTTAATGTTTTGTAGTTTAATTTTAATAATTTATAGTTTTTACGTAGATATGATATTTTGAAATCTAGGTCTGTGTTTCGCTGGCAAATGAAATGTGTGAGCACTTCGTTTAGTTTAAATGTTTGTATTTTGCTTATTTCAAATATTTAGTTTAAACGTTGGTGCAGAGTTTTAATAATGATTAGCTTAAGAACACAATGAGTTTTGTTTATCATTAGGCTTTAATTAATTGGTTTTATTAATCTCTGGTTTATGGGTGATTCCATGAAGATGGGTAACACTTTTTGGCCAAATTTGGCGATGAAAACCTGATTTTTTACTCATGTGCTAGATAGAAGCCCTCAAAAC
>LPNX011068272.1:1948-11948 GCA_001517045.1 Pseudotsuga menziesii | reverse complement strand
AATTCCTTACCCCCATAAACTTTCATAGACTTGTCTGGATTGAATACCGTCATGTGTAATTGAAATATTTAGCCTGGCCCAACAAGGCACTAAGTCTAGAAGATTTATGGAGATGTATGCGGGCTTACCTTTGTGTGCATTGCTTCAGCTGCAACCCCGAATACAAAAGCTATCAAACCCAAAAATCCCACCAGAATGCAAATCCACTGCACTGATTTCTTCATCTTTGGCTACAATTCTGATCTGTGTTCGGCAGGCCTTGGCAACCATCAAGACTGGGAATGTTATGACTGTTGGCATAGCTCAACTGTATATATTCCTCTCTGTTCTTTCCTTTTCTTCATCCATATATGCAATGTATATTCCAATTTCCCATGCGCCATGATTGAGTGTTAGAGAAGAACCTGTCACAAACAAACCCTGTCCTCTCAGCCCAAGTGGGCAAGCAGGAAACCAAAAATGGAAACCAAATCCAGAACATGACAATGCATGCAAGCTCCATACCCTTGCTTGGAACTCTTTTCTTAGACAAAAGCAGAGCAATGGACTACCCAAACAAGTTAACCCTCGCAACGGCCATGACAGGATAAAAGCTCCAATGCTAGTAAATTGGACTCGAGGAGCCTACCCTCCACCATTCAATCAGTCTTGGAAAAAATCCATTCAAAAGGGTAAGAAGAAAGGCCAGGTTATTCATCATAAGTCCCGCTTACACTAGGTTAGGAGAGCCTATAGAAACCAGTCTTAACGGGCAGTTACATGTGGCTCTTATAATACTCTTCCGCAGTAGGAAAGAAGAAATTATCCCGACAAGGAAGGAATAGCAAGTTCGCATTCTCCTAGCAATAAATCATTCTATTTTCACCTATTGTGTATACTGGTTCTATCAGCATTCTCCTCCCAGCATACAAAATTCACAAAAAACACAAACATAACCGCGCTGAACAAAATTCCCAAAAAATTCAAACATAACCGTGCTTAAACTCTTGGCCGTTGCTGTATCGACGCCTTGACCGTTGAAAAGACGGTTCCGTCGCTATATCGACGATCAGGAGTGGATACAGCGACGAAAGTCGGGGCTTCCTTAAAAAAAATTGTTAAAATGCATAATTTACCCTTGATTTTTCCACGAAAGTAAAAAAACGTGGAAAACTAACATGGAAAAATCTGCCCGTATGTACTAGTCAATAAGAATTTTGTTCTGTCAGAAAAGATATACCAAGCGGTTAAGGTGCTCAATTTCCATGACTTGCTTGCTGCAAACCTCTTCTAGGACCATTTCTCTTCTTATGGACCCAGCTAAAACTCCTTCCACTGCCTGATTCACCAAATATAAGATAAATAATCAAATCAAATGAAATCAGTTTTTCGGCCAATTTTATAAAAAAAAATCTTCAAATTACACAAGGTAGATACTTACTTGACTAAGTTCATGCCTAGGTCCTTTTGAACTTCTTGTTTTTTCAAGAGGCATTAACTGCGATTGGGACTTATCTTGCATGTCTTCTATGTCCTTGAAGGAATTTGCCTCAACAATATCAAGTCTTCCACAAGATGCACGCATCTCTGAGATTAGAGATGTTGCTGCAGAGGATTCCTTCTTTGGAGAGGTCTGTACACTTTTATCAACTTTGTCAAGAAGCTGAGTTGGCGTAAGACATTCAAGTTATAACAGCAGTAAGACATTCAAGTTATATTTCTTGGAATCCGTAATTAAGTGTTGTAACTCCTACCCCTCTCCCGGAGTTGTTTATGCATCATTATTAACTCCCTACGACATTGATCTTTGCTGAGAGGTTTCTTGAGAAAGGTGTTTGTGGGTTATTTAAGCAACTGCAGATATCTACCATCAACTTCAAGGACTACCCCTTGGTCTTGGGAGTTGACCTAAAGTGTTGAGGAGCTAGGTTGTGGTGACATTGGGCTCTATCTCCTCCTATGCTTACCACTCATCACACCGTGATCCATGACCTTGGTCAAGGTGCTATTTTTGAGCTGTAACAATTTCTATGTAAAATATCATATGTATAGTATTTCTATTTATTTGCAATCTAGTATCTTTCTTTTTATCTCTCTATATAGCAGTTTCGATATTATGTGTACATATAAAATCTCTCTCCCACATATATAGAGACAGATATTAGTATTTTTGTGTGTATCTATGTTTGACTAAAATATATTATTATTATTATTATTTATTACAAGTATTATGTTTTTTGAATACGAGATGATGACACAAACATTACCCATTGACATCTCTGCCATATTTGGCTGTATTAGCACTTTTCAGCACAAAAAATTGTGGATATGATTATCTATAATGCTGAAATGGGTCAAATAGAGAAATATGAGATTTTGAGATTTACCGAGTGTTAACTTATTAACCAGACCATAAAGAAAAGTAAAAGAAATATTACTACTATATACAAAAACGTATAACAAAATCATCAGCCCAACTCTCTATTGGCAATTCCTAATACAGTATACTCCAACATGATTGGAATGAATGAATTATGACAGAGAAATATATGATGAAAGGGGGCAATGAGAAATTATTTTATAGATTAAGTGACTTGGCTAGATGTGATAAACACAGATTGGGAAATTAGTCAAGTTTGCTTTCCAAATTTATTCTCAGGTCATATTTTTTGGGTTTCTGACCATATCATCATATATTTCAAAGAAACAATATTTTGGACAACACTACACTTCAAAAAACTGTATAAAGCTCACTAATAAAAATGGTATAAACTCGCTAATAGAGAAAGATGATGGATTCAGTTTGTATTGATTTCAATAGAAGATTCACATATATGGTTGATGATACTTGATAAAACATAAAGTGAATAATATACTTCCAGTACAATCCGAAATTTTAAGAATGTAGTTGTGATATTTGAAGAGAATGGATCCTTCACCGGCAATGATTATATAGTATAATCAAGGATTGTTACCACTAGAGCATCTTACCTTCTAGGCTGTAATCATTTTTGGCTGAAAAACTTCAAGCATTCAATGTCACTTTACAATGGAATTCTCAATTCTGTCCTAGAAATAGAGGAGGATTTTGGAATATTGAAAGCTAAAATTGAATAATAGTTGCAATTACAAGATGTTTGTCACTTTATATAGATTCACCCAGGTAAGATAAAAGCAGGTAGAAGAGAACTCGACAGGTTTTGTACTTAAGGTTTACGGTTTAGGGCTTAGGGAATGGAACTCCGCAGAGTTTCAACTTTCAACGATGCAATAACAGCTTCATTAAATGATTTTATCTTAAAATTATTGAATAATTAGGTCCTCAGTGTTGTTAAATAACTTGAGCCTCGAAGTAAAAAAAATGGAAACATATAGGAATCACCCTACATTGAGTCCTCGTGAGGTACCATTTGAAATTTTAGAATAGAATTTTGTGTCCAAAACTTCAGAAGTAGAAAATTGAAAGTAACTGGAGATGTTTTTCTGGGAACATTTGAAATCTAGAAAGAAAAGAAAAAGCATCACTAAAATTTAGGCATCTTTTGTATAACTTCTATTTCTTCACTGTTTATAAGCACTCCCAAACTTAATCAACTATATCAAAGAAGCTTAATAATACTTAGCAGAGACAGTTTTTGAGAAATGTTTCTTATAAGAAAAATAGAAAACAGAAGAAAGTGCCTACCTAATTAGAGGTTTGAGCATCTGAACTTATCTCTCGAATCAGTCAATAATTATTGCGCCATTCTTTGTGAGAAGAAAAGATGAGATTCCAGAATTTTCCCAAAGCAAAGATGCAGGCCCAGCTGCTCAAGTCCATGACCAATACTACATAGTTCACCATATTGTCTTCCCTGCAAGTGCAACGAATGCAATGCATGGCTTTCTATTAATGTTATTAGTTCCTAGATGGAAAATGATACATTTAGTGCCAACAAGTTTGGGAGATATGTTTGAAACATTTCGGCCTCTCCAAGACCTCAAAATTGGAAATCTAAGTGACACATTTCTAGAAAGAAAACATGTATATTCTGCACAATTGCAATGCCAACAGTCATGCAAGACATACCTGGGAAATTACTATCGCTGCATTCAAATCACCAAAATGCCACAAGTGTAACTATATGGATCAGCACCTTTTAAATAAAGCCTCAGTTGAGTAAATATTGATGCAATAATTTAATACCAATAGAATTCGCACAGTGACAAAAAAAATAAAGCTCCTGCATCAGTATCTAGCTTGAGGCTTGTCAAGTCTGAATTTTTCCGTCTTTACACTGTTTACAGCCTTTACTTAACAAGCAGAGCCATGCTATAATACATTAATTCGCATGAAAACAAGTATTGGTGTCGAGTGAACTTTGGGCTTTATAAACAAAAATTTGGACCTCTGCTGAACATAGTAAGCGTTCATGTTACAAAACAATAATACCAAAAGAGCTACAGCTTGATGTGAATAAAGATCAATTTTAACAAGATATAGACAAGGCCATTAAGGAATTCATAAAGAGCTAAATCTGTAGATACATTTATTCAGAGAGTGTAAAAATTTCTTGCAGAAGCTTTCGTTGGTTTGACAAGTTGAATATTGTACAGGGCCCAGGCCAAAAGACCATGAAAAGAAAAACCAAGGCCAGGTAATTGCTATCAGTTTGGTTATTCACAGAAAAGAAGACCTCATATCTTCTTCCTTAAGAAAAGAATAAATCAATTAGAAATAGTTAATCCTTGTTGATCTCACCAAATCAGTTGCAACAACCAAAGACTATTGAGAGAAGCTTATCTTAACTGCAAAAAGAGATATACATAATACAGATGGCCACCACCAAAAGCATGACAATATGATAAGTAACTTAATCTCTTCCCTCATTCTTACCAGTCCTTTGTTTTGACCCATCTTTGCACCATTTTCTCTAAATCGAGAACACAACCAGATACAGGTACATGTTGCAGCACTTTCATGTTAGTTTTCTGCTTGTTGTGATGGATAGGCACCACTTATGAAGATTACCTCGATTCTCAACACTGTGTCAACACCAAAAGACATTAAAATATGTTAATGAAACAACCATGGAAATAAAAAAAATTATATTGAAGTGAAATGATACAAAAATATAATGATCAGAGCCTCTGACAACCCTTACAGAGTTAACTGATCAAAAAATGTTGAGGCTGTTTTTGTCGTCCCTCGCCGACCACATTCTTGACAATGATTGTTTCTCATACACTCCTATGATGGCAGTTTATGGCTTTCATCTCTAGCATAATTCGCAACAGTGTTGTGGAATTATCTGCAATCATTATTGATTTCCATGGGGATTGATTCCTACATTTCTCATTTCTAATAAAATGTCCTTTTCACTAAAAACAGTAGAACTATATGCCAATTCTCTTGCTTTCTCAGGTAAAAAATGGTTTAGACTGTTAGAAGGCTGCAATGGTCTATTTTCTGACCTAATCATAGAATTTGATTTTAGATGGGTTGACATCAAATTGACCTCCTGCAATTGATGAGAGCCACCATGAAGAAAGGTAGGCACAGAAGATGTGTCATTAAAAGTTGGTTCTGTATTAACAGTATCGTCAACAATGATTGCCTCAGGATCAGAGTGAGGATGAGCAGCAGAAGGAAACTGTTGTCTCGCATAGTGAAACATATCCACAGGACAATGTGATAGACCATTGTGAATCAGTTCAGGGGAAACATGTGACAAGGGTTTCTCTATTAATGACCTTAGATGTGGACCACTATCATAAAACCTTGCAGAAGATAAAGATTGGAAAGATGAACCTGATACATTCAAGTCATAGACCTCAGAAAATTTCTCTGGAATTGTTGGTTTTTGTTCCCTGTAATCATTGGCCTGCAAAAAATATCCCAAATCTTTTCCTTTTTCAGCCTCAAAAGGTTGAAGCGTATTTGCATCTTTTCCTGTTCCAACTTCAAAAGATTGAAGTAGATTCTGATCAGAAGCTACACACCTTTAAAGAGCTTGAAGAAGGTGACTGGGTCCATTTTGCCCAAACTTGGCTTCATATCTGGCCTCTACAGGCTTGACATAATTTGAGTTCTTCCACTGAATTCACACAGAGCCTGCCAGTGAAATGGTCGAGTTCAAAACCCCGCATTCTTAACGTATAACCATGGAACAGAGTAGGTAGGACGAATTCGAATCCTGTATGAGCACTAGTAATCATAAACACTCTGTTAATGAATGCTCGAATCGCTTCGAATGAATACAAACCCTAACCGAACTGACGGGTGTTCAAATCCTATATAGGACCTAACACAGCTCAGATTTAACAGTGCCGTAAAATGTGGTAAGAGCAGAGAAATTGCCACTTGAAGTTCCAGTAGCAACAACTACCTAAGACAAATCAGACAAGTTTTTAAAAAAAAATCTTAAGAGCAGCCATGATAACTTACCCTTGTTACTTTCTGCGGCAGATTTGGCTGAAATAGGCTGGGGATAATGCATCAGTCAATTACCAGGCCTACCATTCGTGACCCCACGGCCTTGGGCACCAGAACCAGATCTCTGATGAGGCACAGTGGCATGACATATTCCATCAAGCATGTTCCGAAGCTACAGCAATAGGCAGAATGCAATGAAGCTCCCAAAGCGTAGTCGAATTTCAATTCCAATACTCGCTAGTAACCAAATTCCATTAATCCACCATGTGAACCCGCATGTCCAAATGAAATCCCACGAATCCACGAATTCAGCACCGTCAAAATGTATAAATTTCAAGATTTTACTGACAAAATTCTTATCTCTGCGCTAAAGTCTTGGCATCCAGCATATGGCCACCCATCTCCCTGGTACACAATATGAAGGCTGGATGACTACTATGAAGTAAATTGTTCCTGCCATCCGACGGAAAATCTAAGAAGCCCCAGCATGGGGTAGGAAGAAGTTAAATTCTTTGTCCATCAATTGAAGGCTGCCGGACCAAGCGGTTGTTGCAGAAGGGGTATAAGGGTTTGAGAAGTCGCGTTCTAAAATTTATTTATTTAAAATTTTCAAATCTTTGATACCATTTTACCTTACAAATACATGTTCATAAAATTAGCAAGGCGTGGATATAGAGATGGAAAAGGCAAGGTGTGGATATAGCGACGAAAAGGTGTGGATATAGCGACGACGCTTCTCTATTACATCGGATTTTACACTAGAAAGTAACAAACGTGGAAAACCTCCGTGGAAAAATCCGCTCTTTTGTACTAGTGCCAACTTTGCACTTAAGGAATTTAGGATCAAATATCTGCAATGCTAGATTTGGCTCCTCACCCTCAAACCCAACCCTCTGGCTGTCTTTAATAACCTGTAGATCTACATTTATCTTCAGTCTCCAGTTTTGCAGCAGACATAAATATTTACTCATGAGTAATCCAAAATTAGGCACAGTTTTGGAAAACATATTTCAGTCTCCAGTTTTGGGGAAGACATAAATATTTACTCATGAGTAAAACAAAAATAGGCACAGTTATGAAAAATGTATTCATTTTCTTTCATGTTTCCACTGTGTGCTTGTATCAAAGGTAGACTTGTGATGCACGAGCAAGACTAGTGCAATATTTCTAGTCTAATCACTACCTAAAAGCCATATTAATGTGATCTTTCAACAAACCAAATTGAGAGAATGTAATAAATAAATAAATAAAATAGGCACAGTTTTGATTATGTTCACAAAGATTGCAAGAACCCAACAATGCAAGAAGTTGATGTCAATAGAAGTGACAAAAATGCCAAGTCCAAGACAACATGTACAAGACAGCTCTGATATGTTCAACGCAGCTCTGATATTTTTTCTACCCTCAGCAATGCAAGTTGTCCTCCAGTGGAACTTAACAGCACACAATTGGTTTGCTGGTCTTTGCTAACAGCATGTAATATTCATACCAATCTAATCAATCAAGCCAAGACAGCTCTGAATTTTGTTCTACCCTCTGTACAAGACAGCTCTGATATGTTTTGATTATGTTCACAAAGCATGCTTTAACCTGCTACATATTCAAGGTGCTTAAATATCCAAGAAGTTTGTGCAAGTCTTCCATCCCTATTTCATTTGGAAGTTCTTCTCATGGCTTTTCATTCTTCAAATGCATTTGAAAAAATCAAGACAGCTCTGATATTTTTTCTACCCTATGTACAAGACAGCTCTGATATGTTTTGATTATGTTCACAAAGCATGCTTTAACCTGCTACATATTCAGGGTGCTTAAATATCCAAGAAGTTTGTAAATCAACATTACAAGAGATTGATGTCCACAAAGGTGACAAAATGTGATGTTGTTGATGTCATGTCCGAATGACGAGTAACAACCAATGACATGTTAACATCTAACACAGAAAAGTGTTGACAACACAAATTAATCAAATCACAAAGGTAATAAAGAAGAATTAGGAGCATGCACAATACATTTCTTTTCCATAAAAAGGCTAAATGCCGCTACAGGAAATACTTTATAATGACTATGAATTACCAGCAAACACTATAGCAGTATAAATTATTAGACTTGTGCATTAGATTGTACTACTCTGTATCAGAAGCGCGTAGCCAATAGCATTTTTGAGCTTACACAAATCACTAAGACCATCTGAGACTCATCTTCCAAGGGCCTGATAGAAGGATACGTTTAAAAAAGGAACAAATGTTCACAAAATGACAAGACATGGCCATGAAGAACATTAACTTACAAAGGTAGATTGCAAGAACCCAACAATGCAAGAAGTTGATGTCAACAGAAGTGACAAAAATGCCAAGTCCAAGACAACATGTACAATTTTATTATAGAAAATCACAACAGAAAAAAAACTCATCTTGCACAGGCTTGATACATGGATACTTTTAAAAGTAACAATTGTTCACAAATCAACAGAACCTGAACTAATGACTATGAATTACCAGCAAACACTATAGCAGTATAAATTATCAGACTTGTGCATTAAATTATAGACCTTCAAAGATACATTTATTTTCCATAAAAAGGCTAAATGCCGGTACAGGAAATACTTAATAATGACACAGAATTACCAGCAAACACTATAGCAGTATAAATTATCAGACTTGTGCATTAGATTATAGACCTTCAAAGATACATTTATTTTCCATAAAAAGGCTAAATGCTGGTACAAGAAATACTTAATAATGACACAGAATTACCAGCAAACACTATAGCAGTATAAATTATCAGACTTGTGCATTAGATTATAGACCTTCAAAGATACATTTCTTTTCCATAAAAAGGCTAAATGCCGCTATAGGAAATACTTAATAATGACTATGAATTACCAGCAAACACTATAGCAGTATAAATTATCAGACTTGTGCATTAGATTATAGACCAATAGATGATGGTATGCTTATAGTTACCAAGAGCAACGGTAGTCCTCTTTTTAGCAGTCTATTCATCATTAAAATTTCACTGGTTAAACATTTTACAATCAGCGATCTGTTGACACTGTATCAATGCTAGACCTAAGCACTTGCAGACAACTAGATCAGTCAACTAGTGAGAATTGAAACAAAATTGCCAAGTAGTGAATTAAGATCCATTGCACTAATCACCCTAACAATCCATTCCATTGCAAAAAAAAATTTTCTCCCTAGTGTCATATATCAATTAAATTGAGAATTGGGCCAACCAACCAAAATTTTCTCCCTAGTGTTCAAGACCTAAGTTTACAATTCAATCCCAATAAGAAAAATACTTTCAAAAAGTAAAAAAATACATGAAGATAATTCATGGTTTTAGTATCAACGTGTTAATATTGTTCCAATAAAATTATGTGAATCCCCTTGGAAAATTATATACAAATGCACATTCCCAAAAGAGATGGTCTTTCTTGTGTATAGAGACCTAATTCCATCCATTGAGCTCCATCCATGTGGCCTCATCCATAGGATTGCCAAGGTGGAACTCCCTTACTCATTTGAATGGGAATACTACCAAGCATGATACAAGAGGGTAACACTTCTGGGAGAAACAACTAAGAAATGGTTTTTGACAGAAAAA
>LPNX011068255.1:3172-18991 GCA_001517045.1 Pseudotsuga menziesii | reverse complement strand
GTTTGGTTGTAAAGGCTAGAAGTGGAAAAGATGATTTCCTTTATCTTTAATTATATGTTTAATGTACATTGTATTTCTGGTTCAAAAGGAGATTAAAATCACGGCTACCTTTCCACCATTAGTACAATATTATTTTGTGTGTGATATCTTTAGTATGCAAGTTAATGTTAATTGTTTAATTGGTCCTTTCGATTGGGAATTTCTGACCTTATTATATGGTGAGGCTAATTGCAGGAAATTTACTTTGTTTTGATTTGCTAACAAATTTTGGATGTTGGTCTTATGTCATTGACAAGAACTTTAAAAGTTAAGATGTAGTATATATAAAATTGCAACAGTGAGTGAATTTTTCTGTTGTAATAAACTGAAGTTAAAGGGTAAGGTTGGGTTCGCCTTGTCAAATTTCTCAGTCTTTTATGTGATTCCTTGCGAATTGTATTGTTATAAGAAATTGAAAGGGTCTTGTGGCATCTTGTGAATGCCTTCCTGTCAGTTCGGGTATTGAAAAAGATCTTATCTACTGAATAAGAAATGAAGTAAGACATGCTGTATGCTAAGAATTCGATGATTCTTTTGATAAACTGACCACTTGCAAATTGATTGTAGGCAGTGGAAAATTATGGCCATGAGAAAAGGCTAAAAATCTAGGACTATGATGAGTTAAATCTCATGTGTATAAATTTATCACCAAAAGAGGGAGTGGTGATGGAGGTAGTGGTTAAAATCTACCTTGTTTTCCCCCGGGCCAGCGAGGGACCATTATGCATTCTGGGGATGCCTAGATGTAGGACATGTGGTTAAGACTCGTTCCACACACATTAGAGGACTGTCACATGAGTTGGGGGACTCTTTGAAGAGAATAACCTCTAGGCGCTGTGGAGGTGTGCGAGAACGGAGTGCCTCAGCTTGGTGAAGCACCCTAAAGGAGATACCACTAAGAGGGGTACAAGTTATCGTCCTTGTGTTGGGTGGCTTAAATTGAAGAGAAAAGAATAATGACAAGCACCCTGAATAGCACAGAGGAGATACATGAAGGGTTGGTATCGTCCTTGTGTTGGGTGGCTTAAATTGAAGAGAAAAGAATAATGACAAGCACCCTGAATAGCACAGAGGAGATACATGAAGGGTTGGTATCGTCCTTGTGTTGGGTGGCTTGAATTGGTACTTGGAGTACTGTTGCCACTTGATGTGCTGGGATGGAGGACATCCAAGAAAGGAACAATGCAGAAAAGGTATGTGCATTGCAGGTAAACTTGTACCGATGAGGTAATATGTTGATTGATTGACATTATTGATATAATGGGATTTCAATGCTTGTAGTCTTGTTTTTGTTGATGTATCAATTGCATTATGAAAAATAATTGGGTAATATGACACCCATGAACATTAGAAAATTGCAGATTGCAAAAGAATCTATGACCTTTGTTTAAGTTGATTTGTGATTTGGACATGAATCATTGAAGGGACTAAGTTGTAGTTATGATGCTGCAAAAGAATTGCTAATTACGTTCATGATGAATTGATTCTTATCTATGTGAAATTTGGTAGACCAGATTTTTGCAGGTCCTACGAACCCACAAGGATCAGAAAAAGAAGAACCAAAGGAGAGATTCGAACAAGGCAAAGCAAGAAGAGATGACTCCAGAGAAGAATAAACGTTTTGTCGAAGAAACAAGAAACACCGAGGACAGTGTTCTTTCTTTTAGGGGGGAAGGATGTAATATCCCTCTCCTATGCCCTGGAATAATTTGTACCTTTGCATATTGTTGTATGAGGCTTCTGGGTGAGGAGCTCAAGTGCCAAGGCCCCACCCAAAGAAAAAAATGAAAGTTAGGTGAAAGTCTAATAACACTAAAAGCCGACGAACACAGGTGTGGCAAAAACTAGGGTTAAGGGATCGGAAACAAGGGTTGGACAACAGACATTATGATATAAATCATATCATAAGGACAAAGAAAAATTTAAGAAAAAGGGGACAAGTATTAATAAATTGAAGATCTATCTATGATAGATATAAGTCCTCCATAAGGAAGAAAGAAAATGACAAACAAAGCCTTCATAAAAGATAAGGTATTTTTAATTAAAAGCTATAAGTAAAATATATGACGAATTGATAAATTGAGAGAACGTGGAGTATCATGATATAAATTATATCATGCGAATGAAGGAAAACATAAGTATTAAATCCAAAGACCTAAAGGTCTATAGGATGGATTTATTTTCTCTTTTAGGACTAAGGACTCATTGAGTCTTTTTGGTAGTATTTACTCCCTCGCTTTACATATGTAAAATTTTACTTTTTATTATAAGAGAGGAATTAATTTACTTTCAACCAGCATGACTTAAGGAGAGGTCCGGCTTAAAGGAAGGAATTGATTACCACTGACCTCAACGGTCGTTACCTGCTCCGGGACAGAGGGGACCTGCGCATGCAGCATGCACATAATTGCATACTTTTCTCTTTTCTCTGCACTCCATTTTATTTTAAAAAAGAACCAGGTTCTGATTGGGAGGGAAAAAAAACCCGGCACTCTTCTAGAAAAACGCTCTGCCTTTTTGCTGTAGAAGAATTCACTGCTGTGAAGGGAAGGATTTTTGCCTTTTTGAGAGGAAGCACTAGAAAGGGGCGCGCCTTCTCAATCATTTTAGGTTTTAGGCGAAAAACCCACACTACAGATAGAGTAAGTGGGATCTTACGCGCTGAGTATTGTATGATGCTGCTCATTGTTTTTTCAATTCAAATGAAGTGGCCATTCTGTATGCCTCTAATTGTCAGGGTTGTTTCGATTTGTTAGTTATGGGACTTTCAGCCTCCTGAAATATTTTTCACATTTATTAATCCCAGTGTCCTTATCTACATGGACCTGAAAATGCACCCATATTGCATTTTAACCCAATAATGGTATTGGCTAATCTTCTTAACCCTTTTACCTTTTTCTGGCTAGTTCTAGCTTGGTAGTGGTCTAACCTCGCACTGATAACCTTGGTGACAATTGTCAGTCATAACCATGGTTTTTCCAAGTGCAAAATATTGACTTCATAAATTGGTTCAGACTTTCTGTTTGATTTTTTTTTAACCCACATATCACCAAAGCCGAAACCCAGCAGAACTGTGGCTATGTTTCGTGGCGCTAGCGTGATGACTAGTTTTTGTGTTCTTATTTAATTTTTGTCTCTATTTTTCCAATGTCCATCACTCTACGCTATAACAATGTAACTACAACAGATCAGGGTCTGTGACCGCGGCTATCCAATGTGTAAGTTCTGAGCTTCACCATCTTGTGGCCCATGATGTGTGGGTACTACAAACATCAACGTTTCAATCGATGGAGTCGTCGGTTTTGTCTTCAAATGTTTACTAGCCAGAGCCATGGCCTCTGGATATTTTGTCTTCAAGCTTTAATCACATGAGTCATGGCTAATCGTCAGAGGCATGGGTATGAGATGCCCACTTATTAAGAACCTGGTTCGCCTTTTAATTTTTAATGCCAAATGCTTTCATGCCGAGTTCAACTTGCAAGAAACCCAATACTGAGAGATTTCTCATTTCCAATCACTGGCAGGGTTCCCGGAGATTGAAAATAAGAAAGGTTTTAAAGATTATTTTTTTTAACTTCAGTAAATTTTTCCGGTCCTTCACGAAACTGCCAAGCGGTGGAACTATGCTGTTTTCAAACCATTTTTTTGTTTTCGCTAGACATGGTGATGCGTTTTTACTTGAGAAAGACTGCCCTTTGACTTAGGTTTTGTCTTGCTACCTTGAGATGCGTTTCTTGCCAACATAAAGGTTGTCCTGTATGTTTTGCTGGACATAAGAAAGAATCCGATCTGTCTATTAAACACCACGCTTTGCCTTTACAATACTGATAAGATGTGTTGGTGCCCAAGCTTTGAAACAGCGTTTCAAGAGGCTAGATAGGCCGTTTCGGCAGTAAATACTTTGAATCTTGAAATTAGCAGTTCTAAGCGTCGTTTGGTGTTCCCATACCTGGTCTGATATACGAAAACCTGTTTTAAAAGATATCTTATATATATGTTTTCACATTTAAGGTATGGCGGATCCTCAGATGGGATTTATCGATTGCCCAAAAAACTTGAGGCACGGGAATCCCTGGTATTTGCATTTTGGTAACGTCCACTGTAAGAGATATATGTTGAAAGGCTGCAGTATAGGAACTGCATTTTTGTAACCTTGTTTGAATACTTAATGAAAATAAAAAAATCTGGATGGTTTGGTCTGGACTATCTTTGGTGGACGTAACCCCAAGGTTGGGGTGAACCACGTGAATTTGGTTGTCTCATTGTATTATATCTTGTGCTGGTTTATTTATTTGTTTATTTGTTTATATGATGATTATGAATGCAGAATAAATGCGAAATGTTTTTATTTTGCAGACTTCTTAATGGTTTAATGCTTTAAGGTATCACGGGTATTTCACAATGATTTTTACATACATATGAGACAATAAGGGTCCTAAATAGAGCTGATGAGTTACAAGTGTCTCTCTGCGTAGAACCTTGAGGAAAGATAAAACCGGCCATGGATGAGCCATGATTTTTTGTAAGCACTCCATTTTGATAAAGAAATAAAAGAACAAATAAATTGGTGGATGTAGCCTCGTGGACGAGGTGAACCACGTGAAGGTGGTTGTCTCTTTTGTGTATTTTGTGTGCTGGTTTATTTCGTTGTTTACATGATGGTTATGAATGGTTTATTTCCTTGTTTACATGATGGTTATGAATGCAGTATAAATGCTTTAATTGGTGAATAGATTACTAAATTTTTTATTTTGCAGACTTCCTGAATGCTTTATAGCATTAAGGTACAATGGGTATTTTACAGATAATGACTTTTTCAAAGAAATAGATACATACATGTACCTAGGGGGGAGAGGTGGGTCACCTACTGGCCCCGATTGGGTGCTATTCAAGCACCACTTGCTCACTAAAAGGATGAATAAAATAATATCTGTCAATGTCATCAAATCAATGGGTGCACCAAAAATATACTTGCATGTATAAAGAAAACTATACTACATGGAGGGACAATGGATTTTTCAAAGAAAGCGACACATACATGTACTTGGGGGGAGAGGGGGGTCACTAACGGCCCCGATTGGGTTCTGTTCAAGTACAAATTACTCACTATAAATATGCATAAAATAATATATTTCAATGTCAGCAAATCAATTGTTGCACCAAAAATCTACTTCCATATACAAAGAAAACTCTACTACATGGGGGGGCAATTGGGGACACAAAGAGACACAAACTTTTGTAATAGTCCAACCAAATAAGTGAGATATACATATAACCTGGGGACATGAATAGGTGGGTCATGAGTGTGTGAATTAATTAAAAACAGATTAAAAGAATGGGAATATGCATTAAAGAGAAATGTTGCTCGAGTGGCATGTCTATTTGACATATGTTGCTATGTAAAAAAACATAAAGATACAATTAGATAAATTCAAATAATTAAAATAATACATGTTGAATCATTAAAAGAATGATTAAAAGGAAACATGTGATTGTGAATCTTTCTCTACCTGTGACGAAGCTATCTCAGATGCAACAAACTCATTGTGCCAAGATTAAGATATATTAAATGTGCCCATCCCTACTATAAATAAGTAAATCACGATGATAAATTAAAAATTAATTTTTTTACAAGTAATGGTGAAGAACCAAAATCATATGAAACATTGACTACTGCATCAATATCATTAGCATCAATGGCTGGAATATGGGAATCTTGAGTGTCATTGGACATAAACTGTAAATGTGTTCATGTAAATTTTTTTATTTTTTATTTTTTACAGAAACTAAGAAGGAAGATTTTATAAAAGGGGGCTGTGCACAGCCATCCATAACAAGCTTACAAAAAACCTCAGTAACTGAGCAAAATAAAGGAGCTGAACCATGAGACAGTCCACTGAGAATCCCAAAGTATTTCCCTACAAGACTGACCTAAACATTTAAAGCCTCGGGCTGTATAAACCCTGACATACTGTTTACACAAAATTTTGCAGAAAAACATTCATTCAGAATTGAAAATAAAGGGCTAGGGGTTGCCTCCATGATGAGCAACTGATTCTTCTTCCATAGGCAGCACAGCTTCATCACAAACTCCATTAACTCTACTGACCTGGTTCATAGATACCAGATGCTGAAGATCCTCATGTATCTTGTCCACCTTCCCCATCAATTCATGGAGATTACTTTCATTATCGTCGATACGAGCGTCATGATTGCTAATTTGATACGAGGTGTAGCTAACTGTATCTTCCATTTTCTTTATTTCCTTAGCCATCTCATGATTTTCCATAACGCTAATAGAAAGGAGTTCATACATACGCCTCATATTCTTCTTAAGATCCGCCATCCCAACATTGTCCCCTGCCTGAGCCATTATACCTGCTTCTGAAAACAGAGTGATGCGAGCGAGCTGAGACTGAGTAGCGTGGATCAAACTGCCAATAAACTGAGACTGGACCAATATGCCTGAAGCAAATTTGTTACCACAATAGAATCTGAGCACCTGCAATTCCTTTTGCAGAGAAAACTCTTCGCTTTTCCTACAAGTCAAAGTGCCAGCTTCTCCTTCCTTCCACCCAGTGCACTTGCAACCAATAACCAAACAGCGACCACGAATACCTGGAGGAGGATCTTTGCCAGAAATGACAGACTGCGACCAAGTGAGTTTATTGCACAAGTAAGGAGAGAAGGCAGCAATTACTAGTCTCTCCTTGACCACAGATCTAGTTAAAGGGAGCTCCTGCCACGGGAGGCTGTGCAGGCTCCTCTCTTCGATGCCAGAGACAGTATACAGCAAGTAATGCAGAGCTTCTATGAGACCGGAGCCTAGATAATAAGGAAGGGCCGAATTACTTTCAAGGGAAGCCATATTGATATGCTCGACAAACTCACAATCATGTGAGAGATATGAGATTAAGTCCCTGAGGTGAAAGGATTTTAATGCAGCTGCCTCCGGAGGGAAGAGCTGACAGCGGATGAACCACGCGGCGTGGAGGAGGAGAAAGGCAGGACAATGTCTTAAATAATAATGGGGGCCAGTAATAAAGAGACGAGATATTTCGAGAAGGAAGCATAGGGATGGAGTTATGGGCGATGGTAAGTCCGTAGCAAGGATAGAGGGAGGGAGAGCAAGTGGGACAATATGGAGAGGGGCGATGCCAAGGGGGTGCTTAAAGCATATCCCCAAGCAAATGAAAATCCAAACCTTATTCCCTATACTTTGAGCTTGTCTAATTTGATTCCCATATAATTGCATGCAATAAGAGCAGAAGGTGGTTTTGCTATTCATTATGGAATGTGCTTGATTGAGGAAGGATTCCCGTTCTTCTTAAGATGGCCTTGATGAAGAGTGGCCCCCAAGTTGGCCAAGCTATCAGCTGCCGAGTTGTTGATTCTGAGTATATGGAAAGGTTCATATGAACTGTGCATGAGGATATTGACTTTTTGATACAAATGCCGGCACTTTACTGCTCCCTTAGGGTATCCATTGAGCAGTTTGGAAATGACGTGTTTAGAGTCTCCAAAGATCAGGACCTTTGGGTAATGTTTCTCTTGAAGAATCTGCAGGCCTTGGAGGAGAGCTAACCATTCTGCTTCATTATTGGTTCGGTTCCCTAATCCCCAAGCAAATGTTTCTTCCATTTGTCCTCCGGGATCCAAGAGGATCCCCCCCGCTCCTGCCACCCCTGGGTTGCCTTTTGAGGCGCCATCAAAGAAGAGAGCATAGGATTTCTTCTCCCTGAGCCAAATGCTGAATTCCTTGCTAGATAGGCGTATCTCCCATGAGAGAGAATTCCTAAGAGGAACCGATCCGAGAGGAGAAAATTTGGACTGAGGAGGGCTCCTTTCCTTTAGAAAGATCTTGCACCACGCGAAGTAAGGGTGTTGGGTTGCCTCTTTTTCTGGAAATCTGATATTGTTTGAGGAAAATTTTTCAGCAATCATACCAATGGTTTTTGCTGCAACCCGGGCTGGGACTACTTTTTGTTCTTTGAAAATAGCCTTGTTCCTAGCAAGCCAAAGTTGCCAGCAAAGATTCTTTGGAATACAAGCCGAAAGACGTTGCAGAGTTGGAATCTTGTTCAGGGAACCAGGAAAGTACTTACTCCATTCGGCAAAAAGCTGAGATATTGTGACAGGAAGATTTAAGGCCATGCCTAGAGGGAGGACAGACCGCCAAACCATTCGGGAAAAGTTGCATTGGAGGAAAAGATGACTGATAGTTTCTTCATCACAGTTACACAGAGTGCATCTGGATGGGCCGCTAATGCCCCTTTTCTTTAAATTCTCAGCAGTAAGAAGCTTGTTGTGAAGGAGGAGCCAGAAAAAGCTATTTACTTTTGGGATGCAGTCAGAGTGCCATACTTTTTTCCACATTTTATTTGTCCCAGGCGATTCCTTGGCTATTTTTTTGTATCCTTCTTTGACGTTGTACTTTCCAGTTTTCCCCCAGCCGATATGATCCTTAGCTGAAACATTCGAAGGGGACAGCCCATGAAGGGAATAAAGGAGAGAGACAGCAGCGTTAGATAATTGATCTGGAGGGGATAACTCCTTCCAACCTGCCCAAGTCCCCTTTGCATCCCAGAGGGAGAGATCGTAAAGAGTGGAAATCCCTTGTTCATTTTCCCATTCTACAAGAAGATTTTGTCCCAAAAGCGTAGAGCGAGGGGGCTGTCCCAAAATTTTACTTTTCCATAAATTGATTTTTTCCCCATTCCCGGGAATCCAATATAGATCATCTTTGATCAGACTGAGAGAAACTTTGCACAACTGCCATAAATTTGTACCATGTCCTTCCCAAGTGTTGTCTAGCATCTTAGACCTGGATCGCCTTATGTATTTCTTCCTGATGACCTCCTTCCACCATTCCTTTCTGCCAGTGATCAACCTCCAAACTAATCTAGCTCCCATGGCTTTGCCCATGTGTTCTGGATCCCGGATGCCAATGCCACCTTGGTTTTTGTGTTTCTTGACCGTATCCCATTTAACAAGATGGAATTTTTTGGTCTGGGTTTTACCACCCTGCCACAAATTTTTTTTGATTTCCTTGGATATGATGTTCATGAAATTTCTGGGAGCTAACACCATGGAACTTGTGTAGATAGGGTAAGATGAGAGAATGGATCGAATTAAAACAATCTTACCTGCTAGGTTCAGCCATTTCGAGCCCAAAGAGTGGATTTTATCTTTAATCTTCTGAATGATTGGGGTCCACATTGAGGAAGCAAAGGATTTTTTAACGATGGGAATACCAAGATAATTGAAGTGGGTCCATGTGGAATTTGCTTTAATTTGCAGAAGCTGGGAGATATGACTTAGGATTGGGGCTGGGTAATTCCACCCATAGATTTGGCTTTTGTTCAGATTCACCGCACTTCCAGAGGCTTGGAGAAATAATTCGAGAGGGCTAAGGATATTTCTGGCTATTTGAATGGAGGCGATTCCAAGGAGGATGGTATCATCGGCAAATAAGGCATGATTTATTGGAGAGACTCCACGTCTAAGGGAGAGACCAGGGAGGGAGCCTTCAATTTGGATTTTGTTCATTTTTCTTCTTAATGAGTCAGCTACCAAGATATAGAGGAAGGGTGACAGCGAAGACCCTTGCCTTACCCCCCGGGAAGCTTTAAAGAACTCGGTAGGTATCCCATTTACAAGAGGCGCTATCCAAGGAGAGGTGATGCATGCCTTGACCTGGTTTATGAAGACCAGGGGGAAGCCAAACTTTCCGAACACCAAAAAAATGAATTCATGCCTCATCCTGTCAAAGGAATTAGCCAGATCTAGTTTAATGGCCATTTCGGGATCACCTTTTTTGCAGCTGGAGTGGATGGCTTCCTGAACCAAAAGGACGTTGTCACTTATTTGCCTTCCTGATATGAAACCACCTTGGTTTGGAGAAATAAGGGAGGGGATAATTTGTTTAAGCCGTAAAGACAACACTTTGGAAAATATTTTATAGGACGCATTGCAAAGGGAGATGGGTCTGAATTTTTTAATGGAGGAGGGATTGCGTTCTTTCGGAATTAGGGCCAAAAAGGTGGATTTAGTTGCCCCTCCCATGTTTCCTTTTCCCATCCAGGAAATGAGGTGCATCAGGTCTTTTTTTATCAAGGGCCAAAAGATTCTATAGAAGCGGATAGGGAAGCCATCCGGGCCAGGGGCCTTGTCCGGATGCAGAGTCCATATAGCAGATTGGACCTCCGACTCTGAAATAGGAGATTCCAGCTTGATTCTTGCATCATGGCTAATGAGGGAGGGGATATCAGAAATCATTTCCTCCATGAGGCGAAGAGGAACTTGCTCCTCGTTGTTATACAAATGAGAAAATAAAGTCCTTACCTCAGTTTTGATAGCCGCTTGCCCTTGGAGGAGGGTACCGTCTTCGGCTTTTAGCTCACTCAAGGATTTCCAACGCTGCCTGTCTCTGCATTGATTCTAAAAAAAATTTGTATTCTGATCTACCCCTTGCAGCCACAAAGTTCTAGCTCGCAGCCTCCAAACCTCCGCTTCCTGCCTTAAAATTCTCTGCAAGGTCATTTCCAGCTCAACCTCCTTACAGAAATGGAACTGAGTGATCGTATTTGTTTCCATCTCGCCTTGAAGGATCTCCATTTCTTTTAGAATTTTTTCCTTCTGAAGAGCTGGCTCTTGGAAATGATTTTTTACCCACGTTTTCAATGCTTCCTTAACACGTTTCAGTTTCTGCTCCCATGAGAAGGCAGGGGAACCTGGAATGAAGCATCTCCAGGAATTGATAATAATATCTCTAACCCCCTCAGTTTCCAACCATATCTAGTTAAATTTGAAAGGAAGAGGACCAAGGTTTTCCTTTGGAGGAAAGAAGAGACATATCGGTTTGTGATCAGAGACCGCAGCGCACAAAATTTTGGACTCTGGCTGGGATGTGATAAGATGAGTGTTGACCAGAAAATGATCCAATCTTGCAGCGATATGACCTGGGCCAACCCTTTTATTATTCCATGTGTAAACACCGTTCTTGGGTTTGATGTCTGTCAGGTTCCAATGGGAGATTATATATTCTAATCTCTCCCCAAACGGGTCTCTTACTTTGGTGCCTCCTCTTCGTTCTTCTGCAGAGATGGTTACATTAAAATATCCCACTATATAACAAGGAAGGAGCAACTTACCAGCGCATTGGTCCTCAAGAGAATTCCAAAACCTATCCTTTTGGGCATTCAGGGTTGGGCCATACACATTTCCAACCCAGAATTTCTTTTTACTGTCTTTATCTTCAAGTTTTGTTAGAAGCCAATTTCTATCTTCTATGGCCTCAAGAATTTCATATTGTTCAGAATCCCACCAGCTTAAAAGACCGCCTGAAGCACCTAGGGCGCTGGTGGCTATACCAGTTCCTTTTTTCCAAATGCTTTTGAGTATTTCCAGGCTATCTTCAGCTGATTTTTTAGTCTCTTGGATGAGGATGATAGAGGCATACTCCATTGTTTTAAATATTTTGATAACCTCTAATTTCTGCATGCCTCCCAAACCTCTGCAATTCCAGGAGACTACTTTCATTATTTCCTAGAATGCTTCGAGGCCTTGTCTTTTTCCATTTTTTCTTCCTCCGCACTTAGAAGGTATTTGTTTTCTGGAGCGCTTTTGACTAAGAAGTCTAGATTTGACTGCTTTCCTGCTGCCTTTTCTCTAGCTGCCTCCTGTTCTCGGATTTTTTTGTTGGACTTTCTTCCCTTTCTGGATAATGGTTCTTGCTCTTCTGTCGAAGTGTCTGTTATTTCTTCCGAGCTAACTTTAGCCCTCGACCTTGTGATGGAGCCTTCAGACATTGTTACTGGCTCCTTCCTTACCAGGGAGTGCGCTATCTCCTCGTTCTGTCCTTCCTTTTCCTGCTGCTGCAAGTCTATTTCCTTTGGATCTGGATCCTTCAGCTTCTCCATTTCTGGTGTGGTTTCATGTTGCTCCTATTCTTGTGTGTCCTCTTCTAAGGCCTCAAATCTATTTCCGGTGGTGTTCTTTGCCCCATTGTCTTGCTGCTTTGTGGCTTTGACAGTTTTTCTCCCACTGGCTACATTCCATCCTTCACTGGCAGGGTTTTCAGGAATGGGTTTCTCTGGCTTCTTCGGGCAGGACTTGGCAAAGTGCCCATATTCATGACAGTATTTGCATTTGAAGGGGATTTGCTCATAGTCTACTGCCTGAAGATGGGTCCATCCGTCAATGGATAAGTTGATGGATTCCGGCAGACCTTTTTCCAGATCAACTTCGACACAGATGCAAGCAGAGGAAAACATTGGGGCTTTTGGCTCAGATTTATCAACATATTTCCCTAGGGTATTTCCTATTGTCCGGAAATCCTTGTCATTCCAGCAGTGGAGGGGTAGATGAGGAAGTTTAACCCATACTGGGACTGCCTTTGGAATGTCTTTTTCTGGATTAAAAGACAGATCCCATTTGTTCAGATACATACCTCTTGGACCCATAAAATAGGGCCCATTCCTAAAGATTAAGTCTCGATCTTCTTTTCTTTCAAAGATGAAGGAAAAATACCCTTTGCCGCAGAAGATCTGCTGAACCTCCCCTTGGATTAGGGTTTTCCAGTTTTTGTTTAGCCAGATTTCCACTGAACGCGGAGATGGCCATAATCCTGTGAAAAGGCCAATTAGTCCCTTCTCTGAGAGGGTAACAACTTTTCTCTTCTAAGCCGCCGAGCTTAGCTTCACTTCCGGAATGTCTGCTCTTTTCACGAAGCGAGAGGTAGAGGCTGCGGCTACCGGAACTGGAGGCAGAGTGTCCATAATGAGCTTAAACCGGTCTTCAACGGAAGGGTCGAGTGGATCCATTGCCGGACCACCGAACGATGAGGATTCCCCTCGAGCAACCAGCGCGACAAGCGCACACAGGCTAGGGTTCGAAACACGATCTCCTGAAGCAAACCTTCGAAATATCCTACTGTTCATCTAAATTGTGAGATAATTAAAATAGAAATAATTTATGAAACAATCAAAAATTGTGATACAAAAAATAATAGACTATGTGAAGAACGAGTTTGACTTGCATATTGGAGTAACCCATAACTTTGAAACCCTGAATAAGTACCATAGAATATGTTTCCACAAGGTGTGTAAGGGTGTGGCATGACACAATGCTTTGAACCCTATGCATGTCCAGTGTGATCTATAGATCTAGTAGCGTCTGGAAACACAAGTGGATCCTCTCTGTGTGATGGTCCAACATGAGATGGGCTAGCCTTAGATATGCCAACCCCTTGGCCTACATTTCCCTCAGCAACAATCCCATGCAAAAGCAGTGTATTTGCCAAATGGAATAATGCCTCAGTGTGTCATCAATCATGGGACTTGTAGGAAGATATAACCGAGGTGGGTCTGTGCATGGAGGCAGTTGCATATGGTTTGGATTAGTCCTCACCCCTTTCCTATCTTGAGGAATCCCATGTTCTACCCCCTAGAACTCTAAAATATCAAATTAATTTACATGTTTACCCATGATAAGCTCGACATACAATTTTCTTAGGAAATAGAATGGGATGTCTCTATTCCATGAGGCTCTTCATCAAAGACCATGTACCAGTGATCCATCCAGTTGGATTTAATATTTGGTTATGTGCACCATTATATAGAAATGTGTGGTCAACTAGTGGGAGAAACCAATCAGGTGCTAGTGTCCCGGAACAGTGAAAAAATTTGGTCTTTTGTTATATTTAATTTCTTTACATCTTTGTAGATCAACCTAGTGGAATACTATTTCCTCTCGGAATCCCTGTAGAAGATAATATTCACTACTACATTTCGACCCAAAATCTGATGGCCGTCTTGTCGGATTTTCGACACTTTCCTGTCGCATGTACGACACTTTGATTTTTTATTAAGCGTTGGAAACGTGGCGTCGGTTATCCGACACTTAACTAACCATCGGTTAAGCGACACTTAACTAACCGTCGGTTAAATGTCAACCGTCGGATAAGCGACAGGTATAACCGTCGCTTAAACCATTGCTTTAGAGAGTAAGCATCGCATAAACGACAGATATAGCTGTCGCTTAAGCGACGGATAGCATGACAAGGCGTCGCCAAAACGACAGATATATCTGTTGATTAAGCGACGGATATGAAGAAGAGTCGTCGCATTTGCGACAGCTAGATCTGATTTTTAAGAGCCACGTATTACCAATAACCGTCGCATTTGCGACAGATAGCATGACAAGGCGTCGCAAAAATGACAGATATAGCTATCGATTAAGAGACGGATATGAAGAAGAGTCATCGCATTGGCGACAGTTAGATCTAATTTTTAAGCGCCACGTATTACCAATAACCGTCGCATTTGCGACAGATAGAGCTGTCGCTTAAGCGAGGGCAGTGAATTTAAAATATATATATATATATATAATATTTATAAGCCCCCAACCTACCAGAATATCAACAAGTTGGAAGCATTGTTTATGTTATTGAATGCATTATTTACTTGTCATATTGCTAAAGTATATTTCATTTCAAGTCTCTCATGGAATGAACGTGGTAACCGTAATTATAACTTGTAGCATCTTTTGATCTACTACAAGTTGTAAGTATTAAAGCTTTCATTACTTTATCTTTTTTTTATACTTAAGTGGTTTTATAAAGTATTAGGAGACCTCCTTGGCCTTAGAGAGTTGGGCCTAAAGTGAGAGGATAATCATGTTGAGGTTACAGTGATACATCTCCTTTGTTATCCCAAGGTTTTATGCGTGGGTTGGGATGCCATTGTTGCACGACCAACCATTATGCCCTTCATCAATTCGGTAAAATGGATGATGGATTGTGTATACAACCCTACCAGGGATCAAATTTGAAGTACAGTGTCCCATTTCGCTTTGAAGGGTTAGTAGATAGTGAGCCCTTCAATGCTGATATGCAAAAATAAATCATTCTTTTCATTTGAAAATGTAACAGTAAATCCATGGGTCATTATTGTTTTTAATGGATTTTTATTAAATGTTATTAAAGTTGTAATTTTAAAAAAAATCAAACTTATCTAGTAATCAAGATTTTATCTTAGTTAAATTTTATAGATAAATTCATAAATTCTTAGAGCCAATATTAAGATATATTAATTAAATTTTATAGATAAATTCATAAATTCTTAAATCCAAAGAAAATATTTCATGGTTAGAGGGTTACACGTTACAATTTATAGTTCTCGAGGAAAAGTAAACAGAACTGTGAACAATACTGCAGTTATACATAGAACTGTTCTCCGTACACAACAATACTTCCTATCTCAACTTCCCTGAATCAGATTATAGGAAGTGTAAACTTTCAATATAATAAATGAATCCATGATTACCNCTGAATCAGATTATAGGAAGTGTAAACTTTCAATATAATAAATGAATCCATGATTACTTTCAAAAGATATGATGTTCAAAAGGAAACTTATGATCCCTCAGCAGAGGTTCCACACTTGATGCTCTGATCTAGTAAATCTTCTTTCTTGCCTTCATCCAGTTCTTTTGGAACAATGTCATCATTGTTCAGTGCACACCATGTCAGGCCCTTTCCAATACCATTATCATTTTTATTCTCAGAGGCGTCAAGCATTATCTCAAAATCTGAATCTTACCTTGAAGTGAAGTGGTAATTATCAGATGCAGAATGGCTTTCTGCTATACTTGAATGCC
Source organism: Pseudotsuga menziesii (assembly GCA_001517045.1). Taxonomy (NCBI): domain Eukaryota; kingdom Viridiplantae; phylum Streptophyta; class Pinopsida; order Pinales; family Pinaceae; genus Pseudotsuga; species Pseudotsuga menziesii. Next base: position 3,292 of record LPNX011068255.1, on the reverse strand, counting down.
CTTCAGNGAATGGCTTTCTGCTGTACTTGAATGCCTTTCAGAAAGTTTACTATCTTCTTTCCATTCGATATTTCCATTTTCTTTTAATTCAGATTCAATAGAGGCAGTTCAAAGTACAAA
>LPNX011068240.1:0-203384 GCA_001517045.1 Pseudotsuga menziesii | reverse complement strand
AACTCCTTCAACTATTCTCCTTCTTTGTTAATGTATGTAAACTCCTTCAACTATCCTCCTTTCTCAACTTATCATCCTTGATAGCATATTTCTGTATGATGCATCTTCCACCTCATTTACCTGGTAGATCATAAATATTAACAATTAGTAATTCATATTATTTTTTAAATAATAACAAAATAAAAATAAAATTTCTTTGAGATATAATCCATAATAAATAACAACTAATTTAATATCCAAAAATACCTTTAAGAATTTTTATTTGCGAGGTGCTTCAACAACAACTACCTTCTTGTCTTTAACCATGCTTTCATATGCACACCTGACAACATAAAAAAGCATAGTTAAAACAAAACATCCAAAAAATAAAAAATCAAACACATAAAAATTCATACAAAACAAGTGGACATCATAAGCAAAGACCAAACCCCATTTTATCACTCTACATCATTTCTCTATTTCACCAATTAAATGAAAGATTAACCTTATACACCAACTTGATAATCCAACTAAAATACATAAAAAAAAATGCAAAAAATAATCTAACAAAAACACATCAATAAGACTCACATAAAATAATTGTTACAACACATCAAAACAAGGAAACAAAACTCTCTAAACAAGTAGCTAATGAAAGACTAATAGTTAATGAAAAGAAAGTAACAAGGAAACCAAATTATATAAACAAGTGGCTGATGAAAGAATAATAGTAAATGAAGCAAAGTAACAATTAAACCTAAACAGCTTCAACTATTTTTTCTCTAATCACTTAAAACTTATCCTATCTTTCAGTTTGCTTATTACCAAAACTAATTGAATACAAAATAACATAAAATAATAGAGAACTAAAAAGTAAATAGGTATAATGTAAATTCAGTCATATTTAACATATAAACTCAAAAATAATTTAGAAACATATCAAAACAAGAAAACCAAATTATGTAAACTAGTTGCCAATGAAAGACTAACAGTGAATGAAAAGAAAGGAACAAGGAAACAAAATTATGTAAACAAGTAGTTGATGAAAGAATAATAGTAAATGAAGCCAAGTAACAATTAAACTTGAAGTGCTTCAACCATTTTTTCTCTAATCAGTTAAACTTAGCTTATCTTTCAATTTGTTTATTACCAAAACTAATTGAATACAAAATAACATAAAATAATAGAGAACTAAAATATAAATATGTATAATGTAAATTCAGGCATATTTAACACAAATTCAAAAATAATTTAAAAACATATCAATAAGATTCACATGAAATAATTGTCATAACACATCAAAACAAGAAAACCAAATTATGTAAACAAATATTTGATGAAATAATAAAGTAAATAAAAGAAAAAAAAAAACTAAATTCTAAAAATAAATAGGTTATGAAAGAATAAAACTAAATTATGTAAACAACTCATAAAAGAATAAAACTAAATTATATAAACAAGTAGCTATGAAAGAATAAAACTAAAATATGTAAACCAAAATGGAATGAAAGAATAATAGTAAATGAAAGGAAACCACCAATTTAACATTAACAATTTCAACTAATTTATGTAAATTCATCCAAACCTTTACATAAAAAAATAAAAAAAATATAATGTAAATTCAAGATATTAAACATATTAAACCTATAAACTCAAATATAATTTTAAAATATAATATAAAATAAAAATAAAATATATTTTTTAATTTTAAAATATAATATAAAATATAAATGAAATAAATTAAAAAATATATACAAAATATAAATTCTGAATACTTACCTTCATGGTCACTCCTCAGATGGAATAATCAGCCTGCTTACACTAAGCCTCTTGAGACTCTCATTTCTTCCCCCGACATTAGTCTCCATAGAATTCCTGGGACGGCGTACTCAGACCGCTTACACTGAGCATCTTGAGTACTGAGTCTCTTGTGTGGCCAGACTCTTCAGTGGAGGGATCACTTCCCTAGAATCGCTGATAACCTTCAGCCGGCCAAATCTATGCTGCCATCATCATCTTCTATCTAGTCTGCATTATCTTCTCACTCCCTCCCTCACAATCCAAACACAGACCCAACGACGACAACAACAAATAAACATAAAACAAAAAATTAATAAAAATAATAATTAAAAAAACATAAAACAAAAAATTAACAAAATAAAATTTAAACAATTAAACCGAAAAACAAAAAAACAAGATAGATTCACAGGTAAACACCAGCATGGCCATGCTTTTCATAAAATAAAATTAAAAAAAAAAAAGACAAAAAATCTCAAATAACTCCCAAATTTAATTCCGTTCACGCAAATCCTCTTCTCTGTTCATATCTGCTCAGGCAAATTTTATTTCGTTCATATCTCTTTCTCTTTTTTCCAGCCAAACAATAAAATGGAAACCTGTCTTGGATCTCGGCTCTTTTCGAGAGCGATCTCGGCTCTTCTAGAGAGCTCTCCAGGCCGCTTTTATCCAGATATCGGCTGTACTATCTTCTAAAGATCTCTCGAGTCTTTATTCAGAGGTATCTCGGCTCTTTTAGAGAGATCTTTAGTTCGCTTTTTTCAGATCTCGGCTCTCGGCTCTTCTAGAGAACTCTCTAGTCCTCTTTTATCCAAATCTTGGCTCTAGGCTCTTCTAAAGAGCTATCCAGTATTTATCCACAACCATCTCGGCAAAGCTCTTCTACAGAGATATCCAATCCGCTCTTATCTAGATCTTGGTTTCCAGGAGCTCTCCAATCCAGATCTCGGTTCTCAGGAGCTCTCCAGTCCGCTCTTATCCAGATCTTGGCTCTCATCTCTTCAAGAGAGCTCTCGAATCTTTATCCAGATCTATCTCAGCTCTTATAGAAAGCTCTCCAGTCTGCTTGTATGCAGATCTCGGCTCTCAGGTCTTGTAGAGAGCTATCTCGGATTTTCTTGGTTGCATCTTTCAGTGGTTCTCCGCGCTCTCTCTGCACCAGCGAAATACAAAAATCAAGAAATACCAATTACATCGATTCTAAAACCAATTCATATGGTTCAATGCTGAATATAAAATTTCAGATCCGGTTATTGAAATTTCAAATCCACTTACACGCTGTACACGTTTCCAATGCAAATGATGTATATTAAATTTTGAAAGCTCACATTGCTGGCATCGTACTGCAAATGATGTATATTAAAATTTGAAATGTCATATTGCTAACATCGTACGGTACCGTTAATGTCCATCTTCATCTCGGTTACGTATATCTCCATTCATTCATAGTTATATCTCCATATGGAGAGTCATACCGACACGACCAAATCAAATAAAAGATAGCAATAAGTTAATTGTTTAGTAAATATACCCTACATTAATTGAATTATTTTAATTTCCTATTAGATATACCATAGATTTAATTACTTTAAAAGTTAAATTATAGTTTAAAAAATAAATTTTAAATTCATCTACTAAATTAAATAAATTGTAAAAATTAATTTTTTTTTTGTTAATTACATAATGTTAATTTTTTTTATAAATGATTTTTTATATATAACTTGTAAAAATAAAAGTATGTGCACTTTGAGACACTGGTGTGAGTAAAAGTATAAAAATTAGACAACTGTTACTTGGATTTTTGTATTTACTATGAAGTGAGTAAAAGTAAAAATAGAAATTAGAAAAATGGCACTTGTATTATTACATTTATTATGGAGTAAAAGCATGGAAATTATAAAAATGTCATTTGGATTATTGCATTTACTATGAAGTGAGTAAAAGTATAGAAATTAGAAAAATGTCACTTGGATTATTACATTTACTATGATTGTTCACTTAGATTTTATGAAGTTCATTTCAATGAGGAGATGTAGTTTGAGGGGTAGTGCCATGTCAACCATAAAAAAAATTCACCTTTCCTTGTGATCAAGTTGTGGTTGTAGTGCCATGTCCTCGCTTGTTGAGTTCCCGCCCCTGACACACCCTCGTTCACCCCCGTCACTTCCTCCCTCCCCTATTAGCCCCACTTCCTCCCCTTCTTTCTCAGACCCCTCCCTAAAAAAATCACTCTCAATATTTACAGCCACCACTCCGACCTCTCCTTCTACTCTTCACCTGAACTCCATTCGTTTTTCCAATGTTACGGTCAGGAAAAAAAGGGAGAAAAAGGAAAAGTTGCAGGTGGACCTCTCCTCTGCATCCCCTCCTTACATTCCTCTCTATGTTCGCATTAAAGATGCAGCCCGTAGCTTTCCTTCTTGGGGACTTAGAGCAATGTATCCCCTCCTTGATGATCCTTAATGAAGCTTGTCTCCCTCAACGTTAGGGGCCTTGGAGGTAAGGAAAAATTACACTGCCTCCACTCTCTCTTTCGCTCTCTTAGCCCGGATATGATTCTCCTTCAGGAAACCATGTGCAGCTCATCCCCTGCTTTACTTGCCTTCTCCAAACTTCTCCCTTCTTGGGAATTTTGTGCTATTGGCGCATCTAGCCTTTCGGGTGGTCTCCTAACGGCCTGGAATCCTCATAAGGTTAGATGCTGAGCCTACCAGACTTGTGCAGGCCTTCTGATACAGGCCTCCTTCCGGGGACTCTCCTGTCCCATCACTGTCCTTAATGTTTATGGCCCTTATAAAAACCGTGAAATCTTCTGGGAAAAAGCGCATAAAAGCGGTTTTCTCAGCTCTCCAAATCTGATTCTGGGTGGAGACCTAAACCTCACACTGCACTCTACATAGATTTGGGGTCATAAGGCTTCTCCTGATCCCCTCTCTTGCCACTTCTTATCCCTGTTTGACTCGCTGAGTCTGATGGATCTGGCTCCTCTGTGTGCTGGTCCTATGTGGCGTAATGGTCGTGCAGGAGCCGAGGGTATTAGTAAGAGATTAGACAGATTTTTGATCTCGGCTTCTTTGATTCCTTCTCTAGGGATCCATAGGGTTTGGACACAGTGCTCTGACATTTCTGACCACTATCCAATTGTCTTGGAATGGAACAAGCAAAGAGCATCATGCAATTATCCGTTTAAGTTCAACCGCTCTTGGCTCAATGACCTTGCTTTCACTGAGTGGTTGTTGGTGAGGTGGCCCCTTCTCCCCCAGGGTGACCATGCCTCTAGTCTCGAATCACTCCACCACAAGCTCTGTATCCTTAAAAATGAAGCCATAGTTTGGATCAAGGATAAATAGGCTCGGATTGATAATGATTACTACAAAATCGATAAGGCCATCACTTCTCATCTCTCAGGCTCGTCAAATGGTATCCTATCCACTGAGGATATGGCCCATCTAGCTCATCTAAGGTCTGAAAGAAAATTGATCTTGAATCATTATCTTCTAACTTGGCAATTAAAAAGTAGATCTAAATGGGCTCTACAGGGTGATTCGAATACTAAATACTTTCACTTGTTGGCTTCTGGTCGGCGGAATCAAAATTCGATATGGTCTCTGTCAGATGAGGATGGTAATATATATGAGGACGAGACTGCTCTCAAAGATCTGGGTCAAACACATTTTGCTAATATATTTAAAGATGATGGAGGAACCTGTTTATTTCATCAACTCAAGGTTGTCTTGCTATATCCTAGGATGATTCCAGAGGTGAATGCCTCAGATCTTACCTGCCTGATTTCTCTTGGGGAAATTGAGTTTGCTCTGAAATATTTCAAAAAAGATAGAAGCCCAGGCCCGGATGGCTGGCCTGTGGATTTCTATCTGCACTTTTTTGAACTCTTGGGCAGTGAACTTCTGTCTGCTGTCGATTCCACTAGAGTCTCCGGTTTCATTCCCACCTCTCTGAACTCAATCTTTCTTGCTCTGATACCCAAAAGAGATAAGCCCTTGACCTTCGCTGACTTTTGACCCACCTCTTTGTGCAATCTCCTGTACAAATTGATCTCTAAAGTTATTGTGGTCAGAATTAAACCCTTCTTGGACTCCGGTATCTCACAGGAACAATTTGGGTTCCTTAAAAATCGTCAGATCATTGAGACTATTGGAATCGTATAGGAGTCCCTCCACTCTATCAAAACAAAGAACCTCTTTGCTTTCATCCTCAAGCTCGACTTGATTAAAGCCTTCGACCGTGTCAACTGGACATTCATCCGTCTCATTCTGATTTAGATAGGAGCTCCCCTCCAGACTGTTAATTGGATTCTTGGTTGCCTCTCCTCTGCTACCTTCGCAGTATTGATCAATGGTACCCCTTCAAATTTTTTCTCGGATTCTCGGGGCATCTGTCAAGGATGCCCTCTATCACCTTTGCTCTTCATCCTGGTCATTGAAGGTCTCAGTCTATTAATTTTCGATGCTCGAAATCATGGACTTATTCATGGTATCCAGATTTCTCCCTCACTTTCTCCGACCCATCTTCTTTTCATGGATGATGTGATTCTTATGGGTACTGGTTCTCTTCAGGAATGGGCAGCTTTTGATGTCATTCTTGAAACTTTTTGCAAATCTTCTGGAATGTGTATCAGTCTGGAAAATATTGTTTCCTCTATAATAATATTGAAGCATCAGATCTCTTGGACATTTCCAGAATCCTCTCGTACCAAAAGTTACCGATTCTTATTGGCTTCAAGTATCTTGGTTGTTTCATCAAACCCCTTGGGTACAGAACCAGGGACTGGAATTTGTTGGTTAAAAAATATGAGAAAAAAATCAGTCTTTGGACCCATAAGATGCTCTCACTGGGTGGTATACTGATTCTTGTACAGTCTGTACTCTCTAGTATCCCGGTATACTAGCTAGGTCTCGCTCCTAATCCGGTTTCTATCATGCACAAGCTCAGGAGCATTACCTTTGCTTTCCTATGGGGATCTTCGGAAAATAAACGCAGATTTCACTTGGCTAGCTGGTTGGATCTCTCTTGGCCAAAGAAATATGAGGGATGGGGGATAAAAAATATCCATTGGTTCAGTATTGCCCTTCGCCTAAAAAATCTCTAGAGGGTACTCTTCAATGATAGTCTATGGCATCGTGACCTCTCTTCTAAATACTTGAAGCAACTCACTGTGGTATCATGGCTTTGAGAAAAAAAATCAGCACTCGTGGTGTTTCTGCTATTTGGAGGGGGTTTGTACAGACTATTCCCTGGCTGGGGTGCCAACTTGCATGGCAGGTAGGGAATGGTGTTGATATATGGATTGGTATTGACCCAGTGATAGGTATCTCTTCTTCTTTCCTCTTCTTGGAAAGTCTGAGATGTTATTTAGAAGATCTGGACATTAAAACTCTGGCCCAGGCACACAATACCTTACCGGACTCCCAACACTACTGGTATTCAGCCGAAGAGTTATATTTGGATGGAGAATGGAAAGAAGCTTGGATCACTTATACTAGAAATCTGGAACTCAATGGCATTCATCTTACATCACAATCCGATTCTCTAGTAAGGGATTACAATAAAAAAGATGGTACCATCTCTGCTGAAAAATCATATGACTACATTGTAAAATCCTTCTCTCCAGCTAAGGGCAACCGAATGTTCAAAACTTTATGGTCAGGTACTCTACCGCGCAAAATTGGTTGCTTTTCTTGGCTGGTGTTAAGGAATAAGGTTCTTACCTGAGATAATTTACAAAAAAGGGGTAAGTCTGCACCAGGTATTTGTACTATGTGCTTCTCAAACAAGGAGACTGTCATACATCTTTTCTCTCGCTGCATGGTTTGGAAGAGTGTTCTCGGTCTTATTTGTGATCAATTCCAGCTGACTATTTCTCCCTGTGCAGACTCCATCACTGTTTTTACGGATTATTGGGCTACCACTTACCCACGACTCTCTGCCCTTTTCTATATCCTGCACCATATGATGTGGGATATCTGGAAAGCTCGGAATCATGCTATTTTTTATGGGAAAAAGATGACTGTCCTCGGCATTTTTCAACAGATTTTATACTCTGCTCAGGTGAATTCCTCTCAGCCTGTCATAAAGGACTGTCACAAAAAAGCTAGACAGATTGGGCTTGTCACGTCCCCGTGCCTCCAACCGGCAAAGAGGACGCAATCACCATGGCGTTAACCATGCGGACTAAAAGCCCCATGAACATGCTGAATTCATAAAACTGCTGAAACATAATGCTGAAAGAAAGTGCATTGAAGTAAAAATGCACAATTGCCATTGTTTATCATACACAGCTACAATTATTTATCATGCACAGTGGAATCAACATGCATTCACACAAGCATTCATTTAGCATGTTCATCATTTACATTAACAGAAAACATGGTTGCATAAGTAAAAATGGACAAGAGCACTTATCTTATGATGAACTCGATCTGCAACCAGCTATGTCGCTGCAACGTTCCACCCAACCATAGGCCAGTGTGCTCCTTAATCTCTCAGTAGCGCTGCCACCCCTGAGTTGGGCATGATTCTCCAAGGAATAAGGGAACTAGCAGGCTTACACATAGCCAAGGATATACAAACACATCCAAGCCAACACAGTTGGGTTTATCAGGCCATCCAGGAGTTGGGAAAGGCTAAATGCTAAGCTGGTGAGCTCATTGCAGAGCTAGGAACACCTACACCAGAACTAGCCTGACTTCAAAGACACTCACACACACCCAACACAAGGAATCAGTCCCTTCTCTGCTACACAGTCCCTCATGCCCTGCATTCCCTTCCAGTGCTATTCAGGGGTGGTGGAGAAGAAAGCCATCCCTCTAGCTCTGTCTGTGTGGTTTCCAACACACCAGGTTTATCAAGCAAACCAAGCCCCCATTCCTGCTCCTTACACAGTCCGAAGACCAACCATTGCACGTATGCAACCAATCGGCTGTTACAGCTTAACAAGGGGAAAACAAATCCAAACCATCTACAACAACCACAAAGCGTAACAACAAACACATCTCACAGCATGGGGAAATTAACAGTCCCGAAACGTATCAGTGAGCGCAGCTCACAACATGGGGAAAACAACAACCCGTCCTTGGGCAATGAAGTCACTGGGAAAACATACATAGACCACGCTGAGGAAGAAATTACACTCTCCCAGCCTGTGCGTGAGTGAAACAACAACGCAGGACTCACAAATCAGTCCGTGAGGAAAGGATACAACCAAGCCATCCGCCAATCCGTAGAGGAAAAAATACATGGGTGAACACCAGAAAATCCTGTGTGTGAGCATGAGCAACTTTCGCTCCTGCGTGAGGACGAACAGCCTACAGAGAGGACGCGAAATTGGAAGTGCGTGAGCAACAGCAATGTCGTGGGGAGAGTGGAATGCCCGCGTGCGTGAGGATGGTGGTTTCTTCCATTGTGAAGTCAACCGTGGTGGAGTGTGCGTGTGGGTGAGGACTGACAGTCCTACCACCCCACTCCCAAAGACCATTAACTGCCTCAACCACCAGCAGCCATTTTTTATGAAAGTGGTTGGAATAAAGCAAGGGAAGATGGCACATGGGTTTTTCTCTCATTGGCCAAGGTTTGACAATTTCCCCACCCTTATCCTTGTGAAAATCATGCCCCTTTCTCATTTTAGTTACCGCGATCGTAGCTGGTCGGGTTCATTTAATTAATTATAGATGCATATTTACATGATGACAAGCATAATATATGCCGCATGCCCTGATATACCATCGGTGACAAATTTGAATCCAAAACATAGCATAACCGATCAATGGTGGGGCCTTGGCCTTTAGCTCTACACCGTGATCATTTACAATATATACATCATGTACGTTTAATGCAACGGGGTCAAAACCGGGGTGTTACATTCCCCTCCCCCTTCAATAGCACTGTCCTCAGTGCTTTACAAAATTGAAAAAAATGCTACACTGGTATCGCCTCAGTGTTCCGCAAAATTGAACAAAAATGGATGTGCCAATCGCATGGCATCCTCCAGCTCCCAAGTGGCCTCTTCAGGTCCATAGTGCTCCCATTGCACCTTTACCTGACCTATGGCTCGGTTCCGGAGCATTGTGACCTTCCTGTCAAGGATGCGCATTGGCTCGATTCGGAACTCTCCCTCGGGTTCCACCTGAATCACATCCCAATTTATCACATGGTTAGGATCATGTACATATCTCTTAAGCAAAGAAACATGAAAAACATTATGAGCCCTAGTGCTAGCAGGCAATGCAAGTCTATATGCAACTGGCCCTATTCTTTCAAGCACTTCAAACGGCCCACAGTATCTTGGTGACAACTTGACACAACTTCCAAGCTTCAAGGAACTCTTCCTTACCCTCACTCTAAGGTAAACATGATCTCCAACCCTGAACTCTCTGTTCACCCTATGCTTATCTACATAGCTTTTCTATCTGTCCTGTGCTGCTTTCAGCTTCTGCCTAATCTTTACAACCTCTTGCTCCATTTCCTTGAGCAACTCTGGCCCAAGCACAATCCTGTTCATTGGATTATCCCAAGTCACTGGTGTCCTACACCTTCTTCCATACAAGGCTTCATACAGACTCATCCCCAAGGATGCCTGATGTCCATTGTTATAATCAAATTCTACCAAGTGTAAGTAATCTTCCCACTTGGTCGGTTTGTCCATTACGTACATGCGAAGCATGTCTTCAAGCACCTGATTAACTCTCTCTTTCTGACCATCTGTCTGAGGATGGTATGCAGTGCTGAAGTTTAGCTTTGTACCCAAATCTGCAAACAACCCCTTCCAAAAGTTGGAAGTGAACTTGACATCTCTGTCAGATACTATTGCCTTCAGCAATCCATGCAATTTGAATATCTCCTTCATGAAGATCTTTGCAATGTCATCCGTCTGATGCGTAGACTTAACCGGTATAAAATGTGCTGCCTTAGTCAACTTGTCTACCACAACCATGATGGAATCATGTTGTCTCCAAGTCATTGGCAATCCTGTAATAAAATCCATGGAAATAACTTCCCATTTCCATTTCGGAACTGGCAAAGGCTGTAACAAACCTGCAGGGTGTTGATGTTCAACCTTTACCTGCTGACATTTCATACACCTCGAAATGTACTCAGCCATATCATTTTTCATTCCTAGCTAAAAGTACTGCTTTCTAGCTGTAGCAATTGTCCTCTGATATCTTGGGTGACCAGAATACGGAGCTTGATGGATTTCATCCATAACAACTCTCCTCAAATCTGCTACATTTGGAATATAAATTCTACCTTTATAAGTGAGAAGTCCATCTTCTTCCAATTTATATCCCTCATACCTCTTCTCAAGAATTTGCTGCTGCAATTTGTCTTTTACCTGCTCATACAATTCATCTCCAGCAACATGATCAACAATCTGCTGCCTCAAATCTGATTGGCAAATACTAAGAGATGCCACATGCATTTCTTGTATCTTCCTGCTGAGTGCATTAGCTACCTTATTTTCCTTTCCCTTTATGTGCTTGATTTCAAAATCAAACTCACATAAAAACTCCAGCCATCTTGCTTGCCTAGCATTCAGAGTAGGCTGATCAAATAGATACTTCAAACCACAATGGTCTGTTCTGAGCTCAAATCTCCTGCCCATCAAGTAATGTCTCCACATCTTGAGAGAATGTACTACGGCTGCAAGCTCTAGATCATGAGTGGCATAGTTCATCTCATGTTCCTTCAACTTTCTTGACTCATAACATATCACGTGGTTGTCCTGCATAAGGACTGCTCCAAGCCCTTGTCCGCATGCAACGACACACACCACAAAATCTTTCTCTGGATCTGCAACTTTCAATACTAGTGCACTAGTGAGAAGACTCTTCAACCTCTGGAAACTTTCTTCACACCTCGATGTCCATTCGAACTTCATCCCCTTCTTTTTCAAATAAGTGATGGCATGTGCAACTTTGGAGAATCCCTCAATGAATTTCCTGTAGTATCCTGCAAGTCCCATGAAAGATCTCACATCTGTCACATTTATTGGAGTAGGCCAATTCATAATGGCTTCAATCTTTTCAGGGTCCATAGATATACCCTCTTCTGAGATAATGTGACCCAAATACTAAATTCTATCTCTATAGAAGTCACACTTGCTCAGTTTTGCATACAACTAGTGCTCCCTGAGCAATCGCAATGTCGATCTCAAATGCTCTTCATGCTCTTCCTCATTCTTAGAATAAACAAGAATGTCATCAAGGAAAGCAAGAACAAACTTATCCAAATATCTGCTGAAGACACTATTCATAAGGCACATAAATGTAGCTGGTGCATTTGTGAGACCAAATGGTACCACTACAAACTCATAATTCCCATACCTTGTCCTAAAGGTTTTCTTATGAATGTCTTCATCCTTGATTCTCACCTGATGGTAACCAGACCTCAAGTCAATCTTGGAAAATACCTTTTCTCCTCTCATTTTATCAAAGAGGTCATCAATCCTAGGCAAAGGATATTTATTCTTCACAGTAACCTTGTTCAATTGTCTGTAATCGATACATAGCGTGAGTGTACCATCTTTCTTCTTTACAAATAGAATTGGTGCTCCCCAAGGAGACACGCTCGGTTGAATATACTTCTTTTCCAACAATTATTGCAGTTGCATCTTCAATTCTAGCATCTCCGGCGTACTCATCCTGTAGGGTGCCTTGGACACTAGTGCTTCTCCTGGCACAAGTTCAATTGTGAAATCAATGTCCCGCTTTGGAGGAAGCCCTGGAATCTCATCAGGAAACACATCCTTGAATTCCTGTAACACCCGATAGTCCTCCAACCTGGGAGTTTCATCTCTCGTTTCCTCCAAAATCTGAGCTGCATACAACTGGAAACCCTTTCTATAGAACTTCTTCAATTGCATTGCTGAAACCTGCCGTACCGAAATCACCTTTGGAATACCTTTCACAAATACTAGGTTCCCTTCTTCATTCATGCATTCAAAAGTCTTATTGTAGCAATCAAGCTTCACCCTGTGAGCTTCTAACCAATCCATTCCAATGAGAACATCATAGGAACCAAGCGTTAGAACATTCAGATCTACACAAGTGACCAATCCATTCATGACCAATGGACATTTCTCTACGACTTCACTGACCTTTCTCTTAGTTCCAGTGGCTAGTTGAACTAACCAAGACTTCCTATGATTTACCTTCTTAAAAGCAAAAATCTCCACTACTCTAGGAGTAATGTAACTGTGCGTAGAACCGGGGTCAATCAAAATAGAAACAGATTGCTCAACAATCTTACCTGCTACTTCAACCACAGCTGACTGGTGATCTGCCTGGCGATCCTCCAGTGCTGCATAGATCCTAGGGACTGCCCTTGCTACTTGATCCACTGTTTCTGCTTCTTGAATGTTATAAGCTGGCCTTGCACTCTCATTCTCGAGTGGACAATTTCTGCGCATGTGGGGTCCTCCACATTTCCAACATTGAAGTGGTCCTCTATTTTGTTGTGGATCTTTAGGATTTTCTCCGGCCACTCCAACTGGTTTACTTGTAGCTTGGGATGGCTGCTTTTTCTGATTCCTGAAGTTAGAAGGTTTGAAACCTTTCTTCCTTTGGTCAAACTGCTCGTTCTTCTTGTCCTTCCATGCCTTATGGTAATCTGGATTACCTTTGCTTTGCTCATAGCAGTACTTAGCCTTCCTTATTGCTTCTTCAAGAGTTCTAGGTTCATAAAACTCAATTCTATCTTTGTAGGACTGAGGTAATCCACTCAGAAAACGCTGGACCTTTACTTTTTCATCTCTGATGTACCGGACATACCTCAACAGCTCCAAAAACTTATTCGCATACTCCTCCATGGTCTACTGTCCCAATCTCAACTCATGGAGCTCCTTAATCTTGTCATCATAATACCTGTCCGAGAGGTATTTTTGCTTGAAATACTTCTTGAACTGTTTCCACTTAAGTCTCATTTCACTGATCCTCTTTACTTGCTTGAAATGTTCCCACCAAATGGATGCCCTTCCATTCAGATTGAATATGGCAACTCTTTCCTTCATGTTTCCTGAATAATCATGCACTTGAAAGTACTTCTTTATCCCAAGAAGCCAAGACTCAGCTTCTTGTCCAGTCTTTACCTCACCATCAAATGTAGGAGGTTTAGCTTTCTTAAATTCATCTCGAGAGCGATCCCTATGGTGTCTCTTTCTTTTTATTTTATGAGAAGAAGATCTTGAATCCCCACCGGATTCTTCAGAATCGGATGCTCCACTAGAATTCCTTCTCCTTCTTCTAGTACTGCTCTTACTGCCTTCTAGTCTTGCTGTACCTCGTCCAGAGTCTATCTTTCTCTGCAAGTCTGTCAAACTCTGCAACATTGCAGAATTCAACTGATGTTGCTCTTCTTGGGCCTTGATCAAACTTCTCATGGTAGCTGCAACATCTGACGGTGTCTCTTGGAATCTCCTTCCATTAGACTCTATGTCATCATTTCTATTACAGACATTTTCTCCCATGGAATCTCGCGCATGCTCATAATAATCCCGAGCATCATATCCGTCATGGGTTCTCATAACTGAACCACCACTTACTTACCAAACTGCACTACCTGGAATACTTCTCTTGAAGGTGACTATGACTCTGCAAACGTGTTAGTAACACAACTATTAGATGCATAACATATAAATCAGAATCACTTACCTTCTCTTGGAATAACCATAAAATAACAAATTTTCCCAACAGAAGATTTCTTCATCAAAGAATGTCTATCTGAGGGGGACGACGAGGGTCAAGGGGGCTCCCCTTGTGGCTTCCGCCACTGCAGGGCGGGTCGAGGGCAGTGCCCTCGTTTTTTTTTTTTTTTGTAAATCATTGGTTTTCGCGCAATCTAGCGCATAAGATCGCTGCCACTTTTCTCCTTCTCAACCCACGAAAATCCACTGAAAATTCCTCTGAAAAACAACTGAATTTTCCTTTGTTCAATCGGGTCTCTTCCCCAATTATTCTTCCGCGGAATCGGCTCTTGGAACCACTATTTCTTCCGTAGAATCAGCTCTCAGAACCACTATTTCTTCTTCCGATTGCAGCGTCGGCAGTCTTTCTCGTTGGAAGACTTAGTGCTTTCGGTTCCGCAACGGCGGCTCACGAAACACTTTATTCTTCCGATCGGCGTCGGCAGTCTTTCTCGTCGGGAGACTTAGTGCTTTCGCTTCCGCAACGATGGCTCACGAAACACTTTCTTCTTCCGATCGACCTTAGAGAATTTTTTTTAACTTCCGGCGTCGGCGCTCTTTCCACATCGGAAGCTTAGTGCCTTTGGCTTCCGCAACGACGGGTTCACGAACACTAATTCCTTCCGACGGGCGCCAAACCGCTTAGAAAAATTTAACTTCCTCGTGGCGTCGGCTGTCTTCCCACATCGGAAGTCTAGTGACTTTGGCTTCCGCAACGGCAGCACGCCAAACACTAACTTCTTTCGATCGGCACTTACTTAGAACAATTTTAAACTTTTCGGCGTCGGCGGCCTTTCTGGTCGAAAGCCTTAGTGCTTTTGGCTTCCGCAACGACGGCGCACGAACCATTTTTTCTTTCGATTGGCCGCTCTTTTCTTAAATAAATTTTAACTTCGGGCGTCGGCGGTCTTTGCACTTCGGAAGGCTAGTGCCTTTGGCTTCCGCAACGGCGGCACACCAAACAATAATTCCTTCCGACGGACGCCAAATCGCTTAGAAATTTTTTCCAATTTTCTTCAAACTGTTCCGTCGGACAGACTTCCGCCTAATGCTTCTGCTACAGTGGATGTCCTTCCCGCTATCTCTTCCACTACAGCGGAAGTCTTTCCTCTAGTGGCCCGACTGTTCAACACTTAGACCATTTTTGAACTTTACAATCATTCACATTCTGATTTCTGCTGGGCAGAATGAAGTCCTGCTTCTGTCACTGCATCCTTCATGGCTCCCTCAGGACCATGCTGCAACATGAGCTCTGATACCATACTGTCACGTCCCCGTGCCTCCGACCGGAGAAGAGGACGCGATCACCATGGCGTTAACCATGTGGACTAAAATTCCCATGAACATGCTGAATTCATAAAACTGCTGAAACAGAATGCTAAAAGAAAGTGCATTGAAGTAAAAATGCACAATTTCCATTGTTTATCATACACAGCTACAATTCTTTATCATGCACAGCGGAATCAACATGCATTCACACAAGCATTCATTTAGCATGTTCATCATTTACATTAACAGAAAACATGGTTGCAGAAGTAAAAATGGATAAGAGCACTTATCTTATGATGAACTTGATCCACAACTAGCTACGTCGCTGCAACGTTCCACCCAACCATAGGCCAGCATGCTCCTCAATCTCTCAGCAGCGCTGTCACCCCCGAGCTGGGCATGATTCTCCAAGGAATAAGGGAACTAGCAGGCTTACACATAGCCAAGGATATACAAACACATCCAAGCCAATACAGTTGGGTTTATCAGGCCATCCAGGAGTTGGGAAAGGCTAAATGCTAAGCTGGTGAGCTCATTGTAGAGCTAGGAACACCTACACCATAACTAGCCTGACTTCTAAGACACCCACACACACCCAACACAAGGAATCAGTCCCTTCTCTGCTACACAGTCCCTCAGGCCCTGCATTCCCTTCCAGTGCTATTCAGGGGTGATGGAGAAGAAAGCCAGCCCTCTAGCTCTGTCTGTGTGGTTTCCAACACACCAGGTTTATCAAGCAAACCAAGCCCCCATTCCTGATCCTTACACAGTCCGAAGACCAACCATTGAACATATGCAACCAATCGACTGTTACAGCTTAACAGGGGGAAAACAAATCCAAACCATCTATAGCAGCCACAAAGCGTAACAACAAACACAGCTCACGGCATGGGGAAATTAACAGTCCCGAAACGTATCAGTGAGCACGGCTCACAACATGGGGAAAATAACAACCCGTCCTTGGGAAATGAAGTCACTGGGAAAACATACATAGACCATGCTGAGGAAGAAATTACAGTCTCCCAGCCTATGCGTGAGTGAAACAACAATGCAGGACTCACAAATCAGTCAGTGAGGAAAGGATACAGCCAAGCCATCCGCCAATCCGCAGAGGAAAAACTACGTGGGTGAACACTAGAAAATCCTGTGCGTGAGCGTGAGCAACTTCCTCTCCTGTGTGAGGATGAACAGCCTACAGAGAGGATGCGAAATTGGAAGTGCGTGAGCAACAGCAATGTCGTGGGGAGAGTGGAATGCCCGCGCGAGTGAGGACGGTGGTTTATTCCATTGTGAAGTCAACTGTGGTGGAGTGTGCGTGTGGGTGAGGACTGACAGTCCTGCCACCCCACTCCCAAAGACCATTAACTGCCTCAACCACCAGCAGCCATTTTTGATGAAAGTGGTTGGAATAAAACAAGGGAAGATGGCACATGGGTTTTTCTCTCATTGGCCAAGGTTTGACAATTTCCCCACCCTTATCCTTGTGAAAATCATGCCCCTTTCTCATTTTAGTTACCGCGATCGTAGCTGGTCGGGTTCATTTAATTAATTATAGATGCATATTTACATGATGACAAGCATAATATATGCCGCATGCTCCGATATACCATCAGTGACAAATTTGAATCCAAAACATAGCATAACCGATCAATGGTGGGGCCTTGGCCTTTAGCTCCACACCGTGATCATTTACAATATATACATCATGTACATTTAATGCAACGAGGTCAAAACTAGGGTGTTACAGGGCTTCCTCCCTGCATGACTTTCCCCTGTGGTTTTTTGATGGTGCTTCTACATCTTCAGCAGCAGGTATTGGATACAGCTTGTTCTTAAATGAAACTCACCATCTGGATTTTGCGCTGGGGGTTGGACATGGCTCCAATACAAAAGTAGAATTACTTGTCCTGTGGGCTCTTCTGCACTCCTCCCAGATGATGGGGATCCCCTTATCCCACATATTCGGTGACTCACAGGTCATCATCAATTAGGCCAAGGGATCCACTGCTCTCTCCCCACCGGAACTTCTACACTGGTGTCAGGAATCTCAAAAGCTTATTTCTAGCTTTCAGGATCTCTCCTTTAGCCACATCTACCGTAAACACAATAGGATTGCAGACCGTCTATCTAAAACTACTCTCACTCTTTCTCCAGGATTTGGTTGTTATTCTGAATTTATGGATGACCATTTGGTCTCATATGACACCTTTCAGCTCATTTGAGTCATGTTATGGGGAGATTACTCCTCAATTGGATTCTTGCTCTGCTACACATTGAGTGGCATATTTTAGATCGTTGATCTGATCCCTTTGGTTCACGGTAGATGGGTTTGGATGAGATCGATCCCCCATACGATGAGACAGATTACTGATGGGAATCTACACTCTATTGCATGCCTTTCCCCCCGGCTGTGAATGGATGTGATTTTCTCCTGATTAGCTGTATTCTCTCAATGATGTAACCCTTTTAGGGTGGGTGCTATTAATGCCCTTTGATTCCTAATAAGAATAACAAGGGCAGGCTTTTTCTTCTTGAAAAAAAATTTGTGGTCGAAATGGGTTGTTTCCATGGGACCATGTTGTTAACTGCTCTTTTCCAAGTCAATCGTCTCTACATTACTTATATATCCATTTGACTCCTCACTCCCACAACATTATTGGAAATCCTCCTCATCGTCCACAAGCTTCCTAAAGCACACCCAGTAAAGTAAAAACTAAGGAATATTTTAAATTATAGTGTCATCCATAAGTAAATGACAAAGAAATAATACATTCATATTGTCGGGTGTTTCACATGAAAATAAACATTGGGAAAACCCTAAACCTCAATATAGTAAAAAGTGGTGTTGTTGGGTTAGCATGGTTGGATGATGTTGTTCTTTAACGTCTAACACTGAACATAACCCATCACCATCATACACAGTCATTGAAGCATGCATGCTCGTTAATCCTAATTAATTGTGTGCTAATAAAAGAGAAGTAAGTATAATTATTACCCTCTGCCTTGGGCCTGGTCTCCAACCATACTTAAAAATTAAAGAGGCGAGGCGGATATTCAAATATAGCGTGTATAAAGTGTTTCAATAAATAATGTACATAACAACAATGTGATACCATAGTTAATAGGCTATACCGCCAGATGGGCTACATTAATGGGATCTTTCCCCACCCAAGGTTCTCCATGACGGGAATCGTTCGGACAAGGATGAGGCAAGATAGTTAGGGAGGTAGTTCAAGAAAGTATTGTCTATCCCATGGCGGGGAACGAGAAAGAAGTGGTTATGCTAGTTCAACCTGAATTAACCACCATTCTATTCAATGAGAAAGAAGGAATTCAACAAGCCCGAGAAACTCGATTTCCTTCATGGCCAACCAAACACTCAATTGGAAGTATAATTATTACCACCAGCAGGCATGTATAATCGTCAATAATTAATTAGTATATTGGAACAAAAGAAAAAGTGAGATGAACAATAAACATAACACATACAACCAGGGCGAGGCAGTACATTGATAAATTGGAGGCATGTACAATGATGAATTGATAGACAAATAAATAAAATCAGCTCATCTTCGCCCACACTGATCTATTTGTTATAGCTAGATCATGGATGGAATCCTTCTGCGTCAAGGATTTGCAATCTGAAGCAGGAGGGCATAGAATCAAGATACGCCTCACATGCGACTAAGGCATCAATGCAAGAGGCTAGATGTAGGGGTTGAATCACAGTAGGTACAAAACTATAGTTGTCATGACGTTTACTCCGTCGCCGACACTGGAAAGGAGAATCGATATCAAACGTCAGCAAATACACAGACCAATAAATATTAAAAAAATTGTTTAAAAATATATATATTTAATAAAACAATTTCATAACTTTTCAAAACTTTGGAAAATATAAAAATTTAAACTCTGATACGGTCAAAATTAAACAATCTACCCATCTATATATGTCACCGCCTACGGTGACATAATAATTGACAATGTGCAAAATTGAAACCTAGAACTCAAACTAGTATAGCTTAAAATGTTTAACATTCGAGGTCATGTTAGTAATACAATTTTGTACCATGCTCTCATTAAGGCTGTGAATTCATGTGAATTCATGTTACACTCTATACCCTTGATTGATTACCATGCAATTAAGCTTTGTTTGACATGATTCATATACAATACATAATAATAATAATAATAATTATAATATATTTGCCTTTAAAATAGACCAATTAAAATTAAAATAAATTAAGAAATTGCAATCATGGATATAAAATTACACTACTCTCCCTACTCTCCCTTCTCACATTTGTGAATTAATTTAATTAATAATAATAATAACCATGAAATTTAATTAATGTGTAAAATTATGGGAAAGATGGTAGTTACTTGATATTTTTGTAGGTTACTACCAAGCCTATGTTATGGAGTCACCAATAATGTCATTACCTTCTACTCCCGTGGTCGTAATTAAGTGACTAAATTCCAAGGCACTCTAATAATAATAAATAAGAAATTTAATTACTTTGTAAAAATGTGGGAAAGAGGGTAGTTATGTGGTATTTTGTAGTTAATTCAGTTCAAAAATGTACAACATATATATTTTCAAGTAGAAGGTGTTTTGTGACGAGAATGCCTTGTGTTGGGCTAGGAGGGTTGGAATTTCATTCCATGAAGTAGAAGGTGTTTTGTGATGAGAATGCCTTGTGCTGGGATAGGAGGGTAGGAATTTTATTCTATCTTTGTCCTTTTAAGTGTTTTTTTTTTACATTTTTAAACTTTTATCTTGGGAGTCAAAATTATAGTGATAAAATAACCCTTCAATCATGAAGTTTTATTAAAAAAATACTCTTCAATAAAATGTTTTTTATCAAAGAATTTAATTTTCAATTAAAAGATATGTTTTTATTAAAGAGTTTAATTTCCAATTAAAACATAACAATAGACTTATTTACCCATGTTTTTCATTCATCGTGTGCTTTGAAAAATAGATGGTGGAACAAAAAAACCTACTAAGAGTGACACGGAAAACTCAAAAGTAACATGTGGCAACATTATGCATCTAAGTATATTAACTAGTAAACTAAGAAACAAACAAAACAAACCTAGAACCCTTTACCAAGGATAATGTCGGGCCACATGTAATGCAACACAAAAAATTTTGGACGGCTAACATGTTGCATGAATGGCATAATTGAAATTGTGAAATTTTAATTTTCAATTAAAATATATGTTTTTATTAAGGAGTTTAATTTCTAGTTAAAAGATAACATGGACCCATTTAACCATGTTTTTTTGTTGATCGTATACTCTGAAAATCGAGGGTGAAACAAAAAAACCTATTAACAGTGACATAGACATCTAACATGTGTCGGCATTATGCATATGAAGTACATTATGTGATAAACTTAGGAAACAAACAAACAGTGGAACCTAGAATCCTTTCCATAGGTTAATGTTAGGCCACATGTAATATAACATACCAAAATTTTCAACACATATTAGATTATGCCTGGGTTGCATTGCTCCTCTCTAATGCGCGGCTATGGTTTCCCTAGCTGTCGTCCTGCTCCGAAGGTCCGTCTGCTCTCGTCAAAGGTTCCCTACCGGATCCGTTGTGCTGTGTGCGCCCCTCACTGCCACCTGCTGCTTTCTCAAGCTGTGGTTTGTCTACATAGTGGCTGCCGGATCCACTCTGCTGGGTGCACCTGTTATGGAGATTGAAGCCCAGCTTCTAGCGTTTAAGGCTCTTGTTCATGCAGCTGCTCCTCAAGCTACCTCTTTGCCCCCCTCCAAGTTCATGAAAAAGATTGATGAGATCCCCTCTTTGGAACTCTCTCATTCGGATCCTTGCCAGAAAGCGATCATTCTCTCAGAGAGAGCTCTCATCGGCAAGTTTACAGGGTTGTGGCCAAGCCCTAAGGTGGTATAGCTTTGGATTGCTGAGCACTGGAATCCTATTGTGCAAGGACAGGTCTCTCTCTTTGTAGCCGTTAGGGGTTATTTTGTTTTTCTCTTTCTGAATAAAGAAGAACGAGGTCTTGTTTTTTGACTGGGTTCGTTCTTCATGGGCTCGAGAGGGCTCTTCTTAGCCACATGGACTCTAGGTTTTAACCCAGAAGTAGAGATCACAGCCGCTCCAGTATGGGTAATAATGCCTCATCTCCCACTTCATCTTTGGGGGAAAATATCTCTTGTGGACATCGGTAATAAGCTAGGGCGCTACCTGGATAGTGCATATCCAAAAGGGAGTCAGTTTACATGTTCTCTCATTTGCGTAGAGGTAAATCTTAGAAAAGGGCTCTCGGAGGCCCTAAAGCTTACATTACGAGAATGGAGCCACATCCAAGAGCTAGATTATGAGCAGATCCCATTCAAATGCAACTTTTGCCATGTCTATGGTCACTTTGCCAAAAGCTGCCCAAGCTTTTCGAATCCCAGAAATCAAATGTTCCCCATGCAACTAAAGAAGTAGAGTTCCAGACGGCCACTAATCAATGCCATCCCCCTCGACGAAAGGAACCTCAATAGCAAAAGGATCCTCCTCAAGATCCTTCTGCAGCATTCTCTCCTCCGTTGGGAAGAAAAAATAGATTTGAAGTTTTGCAGGAAGTTGAAGCACAAGAATGTGAAACAACAGAAGATCCGGTGTAGGGCGAGATCCCGCTAGGTCCTTCCGCGCCCCCCCCCGGCAACAGTTGTCCCTGCCCCATTCGCGAAAGAGGCTTCTCCAAGCCTTCCTTTAGGCTCCAAGCGAGATGCTTGGGCGTTAGATAAAGAGACCTCATTCCAAGCAGGACTGGCTTCCTTAGTTCCTTCCACTGGGTTAGAAGGAAGCTCTGAGCCTGAAGACTTCTTAGCCCCCTCTCCCCCCCTCACCAGAGGGTGAAAATCCAACAAAGAATGTAGGGGAAAGGAAGCATCCTCAAACTTTTTTTGGGGATCTCAAAAGAAGTTAGACTCTTTTCTTAAGGGGCATTCTTCCTCCCCTACTAATTAATGTTTTGCTTCTGCATTCTTCTCTACTCATAGTTTGTGAGAGCTTACTCTTGTAAGCAAATTTTGTCTTTCTCTCGAAAAATATCTAGAAGCAAGTGGGATTTATCTCCCAAGATAGTCATAATTCATAAGAAGGCTGACTGCACTATTAGAGGTCATCATCCCTCTTCAAGTTTGTACGTTGCAGATTCTGGTTAACCAGAAGGTGATTAATACAACTCTAACCATTTTTGTCAAAAAAAAAATACCAAAATTTTCAAGGTTAACATGTTGCATCAATGGTGTAAGTGAAATTGTGATGTATTTTATTCCAAGGACTTGAGTTAAAAGGCCACATAAATATAATATGCCCTTTGTAAAGGTGATTCATTTTAAAAACACATTGCAATTGAGATTGTACTATGATGTTCTCCCCTTCCTTTGTAAAAAGAAGTTTAATAAGGTAAGGTATGGACTATTTTGGAATCCTCAACTATTATAGCACATGAACATGCACATACCAAGCTAAAAAACATCTTTCATGGAAGTGGATTTGTCGATGTATTGTCCATGATGCAAATATTCTGGCGAAAACTATTTTTTAGGCACATATTTTATTAATATAGAGCTAGTGATGTGATACATTTTTCCATCCAAATTGACAACCATGGGGCTAAATTTAATTCTCAATGTGTTTTTGTGGGGGAGGTTCAAAATTTGTACCAACCGGTTCATGGTTCTTGCATTGACTTTTTCTTTGCTATAAATGGATAAGAAGAAACCACTTTCAAATTCAAACTTGTTTAGAATATTTTTTCCCATGTGTAAAAGTAATTGTTTCAACCAATTACTAATACTACAAGAATAATAAAATGCTACTAAGTTCCAACATATATCAAATAAATCATTTAAAAAATTGTGAATAGATATGTGAAAAAACTTCTAGCAACAATACCTATAATTTTTAACTTGGAAGTATTGGAAGTGTAGAAAGTGAGATTGTGATCCTCCCACAACAAACCATGTTTCCATGCCTTTGTCCAGTCACAACGTTAACCCATATTAATATCAAAATAACAAAAACAATTTCATGTTTAAGAAAAAATACATAATAGTGTCATTAAAATTTGTTTTTATATTATTATCAAATTTATAAAAAAAAATTGAAAATAACATCTTACCAGTATTAGTAGCTCCAAGTATGTGGCAGCTATACGAGAGAACTTTCAAACTATCTAGAGAAATGGGTATCAAAATTCAGCCGGTAATTCTGACTTCTGAGGCCTATAACCAAAAATTGAAATTCCATATGTGATGCTTGGTAAATCCGATAGCTGATAAGTTACAGATGCTTGGTAAATTCAGTTGCTAATAAATTGTTGATGCTTGGTGGGTGGGTGGTTGCTCTGAACCTTCTGACCTCTCTAAGAATATTCTTGATCTAGAAACTTTGATTTTTTTCCTTCTTGTTTCTTCGTTGTCTCTTGTTCTAATGCAATGGATGGAAAAGTGGTTGTGCACTTATTCTTTTGAAGTCCTGAAAATTCTTCAGGTAGGTCTTGCTCCTTATTTTTCTTTACACTTAATTGTGGAATGCATGCATTGCAGTACTAGTAGAACTTCAAACCTATTGTTTTTCTTCATATTACTTTGTGGAGTATACAATATCTCAACTTTTGAATTAGGTTGTATATGAAATTTTGATGCCCAATATGCAATCTCTTCTTTAATATCTTCATCGACACTTTAAAAAGGTAAAACCTTAATCCTATGCGAAGGAACTATTGGGCACCCAATATGCAAGTTAATTACAGCTAACATATAGAGTGTTCAATATTTATTGTCAACCTAGGGAAGTCTTTTATTTCAAGGATAACATGCACTATATATGCTTAAACACTGAGTTACTGTAAGTAAACAATCCTATTCTCTGCTCAGCTACGCTCATCCCAAGGATCTACTTAATCTAGTTTACTCTCTAAAGAATACAGTCACAATTACCTTTTACTGTTCTGATCCAAAATTGAAAGATTCGAGAAATCACATCTAGATTACTTTTGCAGAAAATGAAATCCTGTTTACCAAATCATCTAATGATTCACCCAACTATATTGATCTAATTATTCTAGAAATCCAGAAACATGAATTGAATTCAGCTATTCTAGAAATTCAACGTATAGGAATGAAATTATGCAATTACAAAAGCAAAGGGACAAACTACGAGAATCTATAGAAACAACAATTGGAAGATCTAGGGATGAACAAGGCTATTACAGCTACTATACAGTTGTATAAGGAACAATTACATATACAGTCAATTGTCACACCATACCACTGCAGCTTTCCAAGAAATGCAATTAATAACACACTGTAAATCAACAACTGTTGCAGCTTACTATGAGAAAATGAAATTATCACAACATCACACGACAGAATAATTAAAATTCCTAATTTAACTCACAGGGGCGTCACCTAGGGACCAATATGATATCACATTTGTTCATATTGGGGGGTTAAAAATAAAAAAAATTCTAAACCAATATATTGGTTGTATATTAAGGGTAAAAAGGGTTTATTTATTTACTATATAAATATCCAATATGATGGGGCATATTTTATTGCAAAAGGTTGCTCGTGCCTCTACCATAAGATTGCCACAAGCCTACGTGATGCTGCATCATTTTTTTCTGGATTTGGATGGCAGTTTCTCTGGTGCTCGCGCCTCTACCATAAGCCTACCACAAGCCTGCGTGATGCTGCATAGGGTTTTTCTCTGGTGCATAGCAGTGTTGGGGAGGGAGAAATGGCAGTGTTGGAGGATATTTATGAGTCATATGCATAGGTTTTCCACAGGTTTTCATGAAGGGAGTAGTGGAAGTATTGGAGGACATGCATAGGGGTTTTCATGGGTTTTCGCGGAGGGAGCAGTGGTAGTGTTGGAGGAGATTTCTGCAGTGGCAGTTTTGGAGGAGATTTCTGCACTCTTGGTGGTTTTCATGGGTTTTTTTGGTTCTATGGTGATCATGTATCAAGATATCATCTCTCAAGTATAAATTTTTATTTAAAGTGAAACGTTTTTTTACATCATTTCCATGGTCATAATAGGAACCATTTATTACTGATTTAGGTTCTGAACATCAGAAGGAGCTACAGGGTATATACAGATCCAATTGCCTATTGTTTGTATCGATCCTGTTGCCTATGGGTGGTATCGTCCTCGGTGGTATCGTCGTTTGGGACCGAACCTAAGTGGGGATAGAGGGATTTGAACCCTCAAGGTCTATAAAGCCAATGGATTTTCCTCCTACTGCAATTTGCATTGTTGTTGACAAGTGGCAATGTTGGGATTTTTTATTGTAAATATTTGCGATATGCAAATGGTTTTTGCAACTTGGATTTCCAGAGTGGGAACCAGAGGATGAGTTCAGAGTATATGGTGTTTCACATAGGTGAGTTTATCATACCAGTTTGTTAATGCAAGTTTTAAGAAAGTAAACTTAAATGTAAATCATGTTAATTTGCAGAAAATGTCAGCAAATGCCCTAGAAATTGTTTGCTTAAATGAAAAAGAATGCATGATCTCTTAATTGGGAAATGTTCACAATGAGAATGTTTGTAGAAGCTGCACAATTTCAAAAGATTCCATGTGTGAGGAAATGGCTAGCATTTTATAATTTATTTTTTGTAAAAAATACAAGTATTGGTATTAAGTGCTCTGGGTTTTACATGGAAGGGATATGGAGCTTCATTTGAAGACATTTTTTCACAGAGAGAAGAAGAAGGTGACTAAGTAGAATCAATCATTTCTATCCATATAAGCATCTATTGAGTATTTATGGAATGTCATCCATGTGATATGTTGATTGGACAAATGCTAGGAATCCTTGATTGGTTTGGATGGTGTACATGGGATCCCTTCTACCAAGATGTTTCTGTAGAGGGAGTAGAAAAAGGCTTGAAGAGGTAAAAGTCCTTGAACTTTTTATTGAAGCAATGATGATCTCCAAAATCCTTATGATATTGCGACTTGTTTTAAACCCTCCATTAACAGCCTCTTCTTGCTGGTATGGAACCATTGTGGCAACTTACGGGGACTTGATAAACAACAATATGGTGTTTGTACAATGTAGATAAGTCCGTATTCAGATTCCAAACTATCATATGTCCATCTTTTTCAATTTATTGTTGATCTTTCCTCTTCCTTTTTTATTGTTGACTGCCCTATCTCCGAAAAATCTAGTAAGCAAATTTCTATCCCAGTATTCAATTATTCATGTTGGCTGCAATTCAACATGTTTTAGGATCTAGGGGGTATGGTATAAATTCTTTCTACGGATTTTAGATGCACTTTGGTAAGTGGAGAAAGGTTCTAACAGCAGATTATATAATTCATCCTTTCAGATGGAGGTGCACGGAAAATATTTGTGATCATTGACGATGGTTGGAAATCCATTGAAAACCCAGGAAAGGTCACTGATAAACAGTAAGACAACTTTAGAAGCATGAATTCTGGAGTTAGATAACTCTGAATGGATGGATAAAAGCATAATACTCTGTATTTTCTTATGTTATTCAGGGTCTATGGCCGTTGAACTCACATAAAAGAGAATAATAAGTTTCAGATAGATGTGGAAGAAGGAAAAAGGCCACAAGATCCATCCAAGGGAATTCAACATATAGTTCAAATAACCAAAGAGAATTATAGTTTGAAGTAAGTCACATAATCTTATGGAAAATGTTGTTAGATGAAATTGCTTAGTTTAAAAATGTTCAATTGAAACAAAACAATAACGGTAATTCTGAAGCCGAAAAGTACCTTTTTCTTAGCAGGTATGTGTATGTATGGCACACAATTACATGTTACTAGGGAGGAGTTAAGCCAGAAATAGCTAAAATGGATCACTATGATTCCACGTTGAAGCACTCTACATCTACACCTGATTGTTTTTCCTGCACGCCAGAAATAGATAGTCTTTCTATTCAAGGACTTGGGATGATGAATCCAAAGAATGTGTTCCAATTCGATGATGAGTTACACAGCTACCTGGCTGCATCTAGAATTGATGGTGTTAAAGTAGATGTTCAGAATGTTCTTACGATTGTTGGCAATGGCTTTTGAGGTAGAGTGGCACTAACTAGCCAGTATCAATAAGCACTGGAAGTGTCTATTACTCAGAATTTCCCTGATAATGGATGCATAGCATACATAAGTCATGGTACAGATGGTCTTTATTTGTAAGGATTCTGGTCTTTCTATCCTTGTATCTCAGCAAATAAAATGTTATTTCATTTTAAAAGACAAAATATACTTCTCGGATTTTTCTTAGACATGACCTTATTTTTTAATTACTTACAGTTCAAAACAAACAGCTATTGTAAGAGATTCAGATGATTTCAACCCAAGAGATCCATTGTCTCACGTAATTCACATTGCCTCGGTGTCATACAACAACATCTTTCTTGGGGAGTTCATGCAACCTGATTGGGACATGTTCCATGTAACTCACTTCATTGTCTACTTGATCAATTTGGAATTGATGCCCTTTTTTATATATTTCCAATTAACTTGCTATTTGTGACTAATAACAATGTTTTCAAAGTCTTCATCCAGCTGCAGAATACCATGCTACTGTTAGGCCTATTGGTGGCTTCCCTGTTTATGTCAGGCATAGATCATTTCAAAACTTTCCAGTTTCAGACTCCTATGATGAATATCATTGTTTGAGGGTTCTTTCAGAATCATCGCATCTATTTCTTTGGACCAGACCAATGTGGTCCATCACCAGGATCATGGAGTCATGGGCCATAGTAGTCTGGTCCAAAACATTGATTAAAAAATAGATGCAATGATTCCGAAAGTACCCTCAAATAATTTCAAAACTGTTAGTTCAAGAGAATTTCATACATAAACATTGAGCCTAGACAATTTATTTTGTGAAGTTGCAATGGATTTGTTGATTTGTTCCTGAGTCCAAGTCATGTGACTATGTCAATGAAATTGGAATAATATTTTGGTGGTGCATTCACATAGCTAGTTGCATTGAAGTAACCTCAGATAACTCATATAACACACAACAACTGAATTTCCTAGTGCACTATTACTAAAATTAATTTGGCTGATTAGTAATGGGAATTTTAGCCATGGAACTCAGTTGAATAAGCAAATGCAAAAATCTAAATTATCCTTGTTGGTCCTGCAGTGACAAACCTGGTGAACACAACTTTGAGTTTTTGAGAAAGCTTGTTCTCCCAGATGGTTCTATACTGCAGGAACTCTTGCCAGGTCGGCCTACTTGGGATTGCTTGTTTGTTGACCCCAATCATGATGGGAAGAGGTAGATGGTTCATTTATGCAGAGTGAAATAGAATTTATCATCCATTTCATCAAATCTAAATGGAATAAAGGATGTATATTTAGTAGGTTTAATGGAAATCTATTTCTGGAAACTGGTTTGTTGCAGTTTAATGAAGATTTGGAACATGAACAAATATATAGGAGTTCTGGGAGTATATATTGCCAGGGAGCTTCCTGGAGCCAAGAAGAAAAGATAAATATGCATCATGATGAAAATCCAAAAAGGATTTTAGGGAGAATTCATCCACAAAATGTGCATTTGTTAGCAGAGGAATCAATAGGTGATTGGGACGGCTCATGTGCAGTTTATTATCATAAAGGTAGGGTCATATTTCATGCACAGTTTTTTAAACACCATGACCAAATTATACACATTAACTTTTGATTACATTTTTTGGTCACTGGTTTTCAGACAGATTCATGCTTCTGCAAAAGAATGCAACTTTTTCTGTCACCCTTGAAGTATTGGAGTGTGAGCTTTACGCTATCACACCAATAAAGGTTACGTAATCTTTAACTATTTTCTCTAAATTTCAATTAAAAGTAAGATTCCCAGCTTTAGGGAAAGTGGTGTAGAGTGATTATTATTACAACCTTAGGAGATGGTTTAGGCCCCTGATGATCGTTGACAAAATCAACCAAAATGTGTAGGATCGACAACATTGTATGCAGTTAAGCCAGGTATCATGCACATTAGGTTGATAAAACTACGAAAACCCACACTCTATGATGACTATAAATTTTCTCCTACCTAAGCAATATTATGAAAATTTTAGAAAACCCTTTGGATTGTCAAAAATCATGCATCCTAAAGAATTTTACAGCAGATAATATAAAATATAATCACATTAGAAAACACATGGAGAACAGAGTATCTCTCGGAAGGATAACCTTCCTCAGTTTTTGTATTTTTTAATTAACCATGGCGACTGTACAAAGTCTTATCCACCTTTACAGTTTGTACAAAATATATATTTGTACATTTACATGATAGTTATAGAACCATTCTTGGATTCAAAAGGGATAGAAAAAGTGATGCTGCAACTTTTATCTATTACATGACCTTCAACATGCCACAACTGGAACCTTCCACTACCACATAAGCAAGCTCCCATTTCCATTTCTCCAAGCTTGTCCATTGAGGGTGTGCCGCAATCTACAAGGGTCAGTTATGGCACCTTACAAAATTCCATTTGAACCATCAATAAAGCTCTCACTTCTAATATTTGGAAAACCCCATTACAAAACTTGAAACCCATGAGCACCGGTGGTAGACCTGCAACCTTGTTTCCTTGCAGAACTAAACTATTAACTCACACCAACCAACTGTAAGCTTAACACTGCAACACATGAAATACTTAGAATGTAACTTTGTAAATATTCTAATTGCATAATTTACATGGTCTGGGTTCTAATAGTAGTACTTTCTAATCCATAATATATATTACCAGATCAGCTTTAGTATATTAGAAATACAGGGTATTTGACATCAGGAACCTTCTCTAAAGATTATAGTGCCCTCCAAGAGAAATTTATCCTTTAATAGAAGGATATACTATCCTGTTAAATAGAAGAGGATGATGTTGAAGGTAAGATCTTTGAGGACATTCCTGCCTCAGTTCTTGCATAAAATGACCAAACCAACTCTTAAATAACAAAGGTTCCATCGATTAGGACCTTACCTAACTAAGATCAAGACCTTTCTATTGGTTTAAACGACAGGATCTTACTGTCTTCACTACACTTGTTACAATAAGGTATATGACCAAGTGCCAACCCTTCTAACTCACATAAGTAAATAGTACTGTTACTTATCTTGAAATTTGACATCAAGCTGAATAATCCATTTCCATTGTATATGTTGACGGATCATATTCTTGTAATTTTGTGCAGAATATGGCAACAAATATTTCATTTGCTCCATGAGGTCTGATTGACATGTTCAATGTCAGAGGGGCTATTAAAACATTAGTCTATGATATAAGAGAACAAACAGGACTAGCAACTCCAATAGTGAATATCAGAGTCCATGGGTGTGGTAGATTTGGTGCATATTCTTCAAAAAGGCCTACAGAATTCTTGGTGGGGTCTTCCATCACAGAATTCTCCTTTGATTCTGCCTTTGGCCTTCTGACTGTCATGTTACCAAAACCTATTGAAGGCCATCTATGGAACCTCACCGTACAACTTTGAGTAGAGTTTAGAACAAATCCTTCTGGTAATATACCAATGTCTACTTGAAAACATAGAAAAGGAACTAGACTTTCATTGTGGGTCACTTTTTGCTAGATTGTTTCAATACTATTCTTTGGCTATGTTAGCTTATCAAATATATAACATGAATTTGCTATTGTGTATAGAATTTAATTGAAGAATTGGCAAGCATAAAATTGGTCATTTCATGTAATTTATTTGCAATTTTGCATAGTTGAGATAAGCAAATGTGAGAAGGTAGTAGATATGAATTTTGAGACCTGGACAATAGACAAGGGTACGAAGTATTAGGTGAATCAATATTTCTGCTTATCCTAATGTTTTATTTGGGGGAAAGTCCCTAGGTTGATGTGATAGCATATTCCTTCACTCTAATAATAACATCACATAGAAGTGCGAGTGTGTTCTACAATTCTATGCATCCCCTTCCTTCTAATTGTTGTCCATGTGACACCTTCTTACTCGAAAGATTACTAAAAAAGAAAGTGGTGTATCCCTTATTGGAGATTCCATTTCACATTATGGTGGAGAATGACATTGGTATATTACATAATGAAATTATTGTAACAACCACTGTGTGTATGATTGTATGATATTCTTTTATTAAAAATACATAGTGTTACACTTGCAAGGACTTTAAAGCCATCTATCTCTTCTTCATTTTGAAGTTTAAGAATTTACTTATTGATTGAACTATTAGCTGATTATAAGAGTATGGAGAATCCAATAACATTAGTTTAGTCTTCATAATCACCATACCAGATCTAAACAATAGTTGATTTGGTTATTGGCTATTGCAAAAGTATTAGCGTGGTTGGATAAGATGAAACTTGACCCGTGTCCAATAATTTTTTTTTTTTTTTGTTAAACTATAAATCTCATGTGCCATATAGCTCTTCTTCAATGAAGAAGAATAGAAAAATAATAAATATCAATGTTTAACCATCACATGGACAAAAAAACATCAGGGATTTACAAAATAAGACTAGGCCTGTTGATCTCAAAGACCAACTACCAACTACATGGTGGATTGTGGTAGAAGTACATTAGAATTGTTATGTACTAGATATAAATTCCAAATTGCAAATGGAACTTTATCCATAACAATATGCAAGTATGATTTGGCAATCTAGGGAAGAAATAGGTAAACCCAAACTAAACAAAACAAGTAGGAAGACGATGTTCTCCTCTAGGAATCCAACTAACCCTAGGAGAAGGGTGGGAGAAGAGTGACAGAATGGACTAGGAATCCAACTAACCCTAGGAGAGTGGTGGGATATGGGTGAGGGAGTAGCATAGGAATCCAACTAAAACCCTAGGAGAGGGGTAGGATATGGGTAAAGGATGACCCCTAGGGAAGCAAGCCAACTCCATACCAAAGAATTCTAGATTAACTAGGATGACTAGTCTAGGTAGATAGAGTTGCCACCTGCTTTTTTTTGGGGAAAAAAAGGGAAAACTAGGAGGGAAAGATGGGCACAGTTCACCAACTTAGGGATTAATTTTATTAATGATTCTATGGCTGTTTGGGACTGATTTTATCTTTTTTATCATGTGTGTAACAACAATAAATAGAATGTATACAAAGGAAATGAAAGTGTTGAACAACCCAAGTGGTTAACTCAATTGATTGTTGTAAATGTTGTTGGTCATTTGGCTAGTTCTGTGCTAGAAAGTGCCTAGTTCAAATCCTCCTAGATGAGGCACACTAGTTTACATTGGTGGGATTCCTAGGGATGTCATCCACAAATGTCAGGAAGCATCCCTCATGTTTCCCCATGAGGTTATCCTTGGAAAAAAATTAAAGTGTTAAAGATAAACCAATTTTATTATCGCTTTTTTCTTTGATGGTCTATCTAGCCTAATTACACTAAGAAAATCTAAAATTATCATGCAAAATATAGTGAAAGAAACCTCTCCATCCCTTTAACCAAATGAAGAAAACAATGAGTAAGCATTATGGTTTATTACTTCTTTAACTTTGATGATATAGTAAAGAGGAAGGAGGCATGGTGAATTAACCTCCTTGGTGGTTAAGAACCCTTGCTAGGTTTTGCTAATCTATCAATAAGACAAGACAAATAACAAAGAAAGAAAATTAGAAAGGGTTAGAACTCCTTGATGTACCTCAATTCAAAATATTCCCCTACAGAACAAACCAAGGTTTCCTAGTCTCCACAAATATATTATAAACACACAAACAATGCAAACAAGTAAATATACACTACATAAAACTATGATAGTAGATGATCCTTATGTTCTTTTAGTAGAAGTAAGCCTTTAACTCACAATTTGATTATTGAATTTTCCCCTTGAGGTGAAAGGATGGGAAGAAGACTGAACAAAATGTGAGAGGGATGCTTTGAACCACCATGAGATGCACTGTTTAAGCCCCAAATAAAAAAATAAAACCTAAACCAACAAATGAAGGCTGTGAAAAACAACAATAAGACCTCCTTAAATAAGAGAAATGACAGAGATGAAACCAATGGAGATCTAGAATGTGAGAGCTATGGCACAAAAATAATCTATAGGACCATATAGTGTAATACCAGTTGAGTTCCAAGATAGAGAAGAGAGGAAAAAGCAACCTAGCTACACATATAGCTATTATAGAATGATGCCAATGTGATTCATAAATATAGGGCATAGAATATTCCTTCCAATGGCCTAACTATGATTGTTGACGTCCTAGCCACAGGGAAAATGAATCAAAATGCATGTATTATGCAGAAAACAAGTTGTCTATACTATAGGAAAAATGAGCAGCAAAGATAAAAAATTCACACAGGCGTGATATACACCCAACCACCTTTGGGATGCAGAGCATATAAAGAGCAGTTAAAAAAGATCAAAGTTGAAAAAACCTGACCAATATGTAAGAGTGTGCCCACCAAATATTGGGGGTGCTCATGGTCCCAAAGTGGGTTCCCAACCATTTTGAGCATTATTGAAGTTGGTGATATTGTTGTGGGTAATGTTCTTGCACATGGATTTCAACGTGCTAGTGAGTGTAGGATGGCTTATTTTTTTGCTGGATTCACAGGTGTGTATGATACAACTATATGTGTCAAATGAATTTTTTCATTGAAGGCAAGTTTACGTGACAACTGCAAGCTTCTTACCATGTCTTCTCTCCATAGATTGTACCTGTTAGGACTATCAATAGACAATGCTCTTCAGGTCTCCAAGTAGTTGCAGTTGTTGCAGCTGCAATTAAAGTTGGCTGTTATGATATCGGTATGTAACTATGTGATTGCTACCACTGGAATAACATAGCAAGTTTCTGATTTATATATGCTTTTTATTTTAGTCTGTCTGCTTCAGGAATTGTGCAGGATTGGATTTTGTTTTAGTTCGAATCTTTTATTGAGAGATGACATGATTACAGAAGGAAGGTATTCTTTATTGATCTTATTGTAAAAACTTAAAAGTTACAATATTATTGTTTGGTGAGTTCCAAGACATCAGATTGCAAATGTTTTAAGTGTGTTCAGGAGACTGTAGAACTTTAGGATGATTTATCAGTTATTTCACTTTTGAATTTTTGTAGACTCTAGAGATGCTTGAGAAGAAAGAAAAAGTCTCGTAAAAGAAGATTCAATCAGAGGTTGAGAAGGAAAAGGACTTCACTCGAGAAAAGAACAAAAAAGGTATTTTGAGCACTCTCATTCAACACTTTATGATTTAAAAACCCAAAATATGTAATTTTATCTATTTGCATGTGCATGAATATATTTACATTGATGTGCATGAATATATAATATTTTATCAGAATTTCAATATTTTATGCATTTTTTAATACAATCAGTGCTTTCGTTGTATGTTTTGAGATTTTTAGCTAATATGGTTTTGGTTTGGTTTTTGTTTTGATAACATTGGTCTATAGATACTATCTACAAGGTACAATGAACTTACTATTCATTCATAAAGAGTTCACGGGAGAAGGTTTGACAAAGGGTGGTGCCTAAGGAGCACGTGTCAAAATAAACAACTTTGCACCACTGCACTATCGCTGTAAGTATCAATTCTTTCCACTAACTAGTTATTTAGTCCTCAAGGTTTCTCATAACTTTACCGTTTCTTTTTGGTAAGGTTATTTTTTCATGTTGTCCTTGGACAACCCCAACTTTTGGATGTGGCATGTTTCTCTATGGGATTATGTAGACGTGTGATGCATGTTTGTCCCATGGTATATGAATTCAAAATATGTCTCAGGTATCATTTTGGAATCTATTTCCCCATATGTTTCACCTTAATTCATGGAAATGTTTGTGAATGTACTAATAGGATCTGTAATATTTGAATGCATTAGAAGGAATCAAGTTTAACTTGATATTGTTGTAGTTAACATGTTTGAATGTGCATGTTCTTTTCACTTGCAGGTTTGGCTAGGAGAGAATATTTTCCATACATAACATGCCAATGCTCACAATGCACTAACTGGTTCACGTCAAGTAGGAACTGGTGATATTGTAGTTGGGCCAGGAATATTTCACTTAGGAACCGATGCAAGTGAAGGGAAGGTTGGGGAAAATAACACTCCTAGCAGTGATGTAGAGAATATAGTCAATTCTGATGTCATCATCAAGTTGGTGAAGGCCTCAACTGAGGGAACAAAGTTATGAGAGCTAGCCAATTGAAAATTTGTAGCAAGTAGGCTTCCTTAAGTAGAGAGATCTCGGTTAATATGTATATAAAATTTACCATTGACTATTGACAGAAAAGCTTTGTTCTCTCATGAGTTCAATTGCGTGTGTTAATAAGGAAAGTGATGTAGGAAACCTTGAAGTTAACGGTGAAAATTAATTTTTTCAATTTGGACTAATATCAACGGCTCATTTGAAGAGTTTGAAAACATTAGTATGAAGATTCATCTTATCTACCCAATGATAGATGACATTCAACTTGGAGTTTCTTGAGTTCAGGAAGTTATAATGTTTGAAAGATTTTAGATTTATTTTCTTGTTGAGTCCATGGATGTGTCATATTTTCCTTTTCTTTCCTGATCTGTCTGCAAACAGTCCTACCATAATGCTGCAATGGATGTTCACTTAGTTATGACTAGTTATTGCTAGCTCATAGTGATTTTGAAACTGTAATTAATTAGTATACCAGGCTATTGCCTACCCATCTTCATGTAAATTCATTCTAATTTGTAGCTTAATAATTTGATCTGTATTTGTGGACCAACAATTCCTTGTGTGTTATGCTGTTGGGGCTACTTGTGCAAATCCTATTAATATTTTGTATGCAAGAACGTAGCATGTATATTTTGTCATTTTCCCCAAGGTTTTGATTTTTCCTTTTCCTTTTCCTTTTTTATTTTACCAATCTGTCTGCGACTCGGCCAACAATTCCATCATAATGCTGCATGGTGTCTTTGCTTAGTTACAACTAGCTTCATCTGCTTTGGGTCATCATCTAGAATAATGTCCATATCAAAGAACTATTCTCTACGTCTCGTGTATGATATGTGGTATCTTCTGGTTTAAATTCTCCCTAGAACTTAAACCATACTTCATTCTTTTGGTTTGTATGATATGTACAAAGCATACTTCATTCTTGATGGTATAGGCACTCAACTTTTGAGGGTTCTACTTAGTTTCGCTTCCTTTGGGTTTATTGCACCTAGAATAGAGAGGTGCTTCTAACCCAGTTTGGAGGAGATGTCTTCTTTGTCTTGTTACATAATGTAATGTTCCCATGCCAGCTAATAACTTGTAAAAAATTAAAAGTAATTAAATAAAGTCATGTATGGTAAAATAAAAATAAAAAAAATAAAACCAGTATAGCTCAATCCTTGGGTTTAATAGATCTGGGTTTAAGATGGATCTATGCTGGTTGGTTTTAATCTTCTCTCTAACTCAGAAAAATTATACATCATCTTTGGTCCCTGTAAATCCAAAACTCCAATCCAATATTTTTATATGGGCTTGGAACTTTTAAGAGTGTGCTGCTTAGTTTCTCTCCCTCTTGGTCTATAGTTTCTAATATCCTCTCTAAGGCTTCAATCCTACTGCAGATCTCCACATTGATTTCTTAGTCCCTCTGCAATCCATACATGATCCTTGTTCAGTGATGCTGTTATTTTTGTCTTTCCAGTTAGATCATCTAACCTGATATTCCAGAGATAATATGATCTGATTCTTAAATGAGGCAGCAACCGTGTAAAATCCCCTACACAAATGAACCCAAAGGAAGACTAAAAGAAGAAAATGCAGGTAACTATCACCTCTTCCCTCTAAAATGAGGCAGTAACCCTGTAATCCCCTATAGAAATGAACCCAAAGGAAGACCAAAAGAAACAAATGCAGGTGACTTCCACCTCTTCCCTTGAGCTCCTCTCTCCTCCAAATCCCCTTTTTCATGAATCCCATTAACCTCTTTTGTTATATTCCAACTATCCACAGATCCATGCAACTGCTCCAATTTGCCTAACTGTCCACAGATCCATGTAGCTACTCCAGTAATATATCGTCCATGTAGTTCTCGTATAGTGTGGAAGGTTTATGTGGGATTCACAATCTTTGGGAAAGATGTTAATAAGGTATTGAGATTGACTTAAACTTGGAAGAAATAATAAAGTTGTCAAGTTTTATGCACAAATTGCAGAACTCGTTGCATATATCACGTATTTGGTATTTATTTCCAGAAGTAACTACAATCTTGCATATTGTTGTTTAGTTTGAAAGGGGTTGAAAAATGTGGTAAACATTTCTTCATATATTATTAGATATCCTTGTATTTTGTGGTCAGCTCCCTTGATAAATGCAAGTAATTGGGCATCTAAACCTGTCAATGTTATGGTGGGCACTGCAGTCCTAGTCAGTGTAGCCAGGTCTCTTGGCAGGGAAAGATCTTAGTACACTTTTGACAAGTTGGTGTGTACCTTGATTTATACTTCAAATCTACCACAGGTTTTGTAACTGGTTATCTGCTGCCTCACAAATTTGATGAAGATGGGAATCTATTGATAAAAGAAACAAGATAAATTTGATGAAGATGGGAATCTTATTGATAAATTCATAAGAGAGTGTGTTAAAAATATTCTCCAAGCTTTGCAAGATCCTTGATGTTTAGTTCGAAAAGGGTTGAAAAATGTGGTAAACATTTCTTCAGAGATTATTAGATATCCTTGTGTTTCGTGGTTAGCTCCCTTGATAAATGCGAGTGATTGGGAATATCGACCTGCCAATGTTATGGTGGGCATTGCAGTCCTAGTTAGTGTAGCCAAGTCTCTTGGCAGGGCAAGATCTTAGTCCACTTTTGGCAAGTTGGTGTGTACCTTGATTTATACTTCAAATTTGCCATAGGTATAATAAATGGTTATCTTCAGCAGATGTTGAACATAATACTGCAAGGAATTATTTGAGCATGTCCTTTGATGGATTAAATACTGAAAATGGTTGTACATCTGTCTAGTTTCTAGCTTGAAAAATATTAGATATAGTCTCCCAACAGTTTTTTTGCACATGTGAGATTTTAATCAGTGCAAACATGTACCTCAACCTGTAGGTTGGTTTAGTAAAAGTGCCAACATGGTTCAGAGAAGCCATGGCATCACTAGGCCAACATGTTTGAGGCCATTGTATCTCTCTAAAATTTGAGTTAACACAAGATATGCACTCTAGTTTTACTTGATGGTGTGATCAATTATTTGTTTCTGGGTCAGTGCTTGAAATGTGTATTTTTGGTGAGTCTAATGCTCCCAAATAAAAACACCCATCTTTTTGTGTTTGGAAAATGTTTTACTGGGTTTACTGCCTAATTTTAGAAACATTGGTCATTGTATCCTATGTCAGATGTTTCATTGATTTCAGATATTGCTTTTGAATTTGTTAGACTTTAACTTATTGTCCAGAATGGCTTGTTTCAAGTCTGTTTTTCCATTTTGTGTTTTATTCCTTCATAAACTTTTCAATTGTGGATGAAATAGAAGTTTTTGTTTCTCTCTCTTTTGACTGCACATTTTTTTTTATGTTTTATTATCTTAACTATTAGAAATTCCTGTGTTATGTCTTGACATTGGGGGTGTCTTCTTGATTCATACTTCTTAATGTCAACTCTACCTTTGTTAAATTTACCCTTTGGTATCCTCCCTTTTAAATTTCATTTAGTAATATCTCTCAAGGGATTTCTCATGGCCCTTATATTTCCTTTGATATTCTCAGTCTGCAAAACCTACTACAGTTTCACTTGTTCTATCTCCAGTATTTTTCTTTTCCTCTTTCTACAAATACTCCTTTCTTCTCCGCCTCCTCCACAGTTGCCCTTCAAGCTTTGTATGGCATTCATGCAACAGACAAGAAGATTGAGACAATGGAGGATGCCAGAGGATCTACTGAATATTTGCATGATGAGCTTGATGAAGTGCAAGTTGACCTTGATGGTGATGAAGAAGAGCTAGATGAAATAATGGATGAGGAAGCAGAGGATGAGGGAGATGTTGAAGAGAAGAGAAAAATGATGGTCAAGAAGTCCTCGATCTTGAACTAGCAGAGGATGAAGGATCTGGTTCACAGGATGAACAAGAAGCTAACCAAGATGCTAATGTGTCAAATGTAGACCCTGAAAAATTATTTGAAGATGATGCCAATAATGATACTGTAGAGGATGCCTTGCCTGCAGAAGGCAATGGCGAGAAGGCCAATAAGGACAAAGAAGAGTGTAATGATGAGGAATTGTTAGCGCGCCCTCCACATGGTACTGAAGTCTTTGTAGGTAATTTACCTCGGAATATAACCAAGGAAGATTTAACAAGTCTTTGGGAGCAGCATGGAGAGGTTTTTGAGGTAAATGTTTTATATTCTATTTTTAAAGGAAGTTTTTACCCTTATTCCTGGCTAGTTTCTTCATATTGATTTTCGTTGTACTAAATTGTTGTGATTTTTAACAGGTTAATATAAGTTCATTATAAACTATAATAGGATGCACTAAAAGTGACTAAACATAAATAGTTCTGGAACTAAATAAGTATGTTTCTTGCAAGGATGAAGACTCCTAGTCTTCTTGAAGGTAGCCATCCCCTAGAAGAAATTTACTGAAAAGGATCCTATAAGTAAAGTTTATGTTTTGTGAAAATTTATAAGCCTATTAGACTTTAGGGATTTCAATGAGTATATAATTAAGAAGTGGGAGTTATATTGAAGGATATATTTATCTGACGACGGTTTTACATTTTCATATTGCATTTGTGGCAGTATATTTGTTCCAAAATTGCCATTTCAGCAATATTGAATGACAATATTGGTGGCATCTATTTGCCACTAAAATATTTGTTTTTCTAAGGAAAACCTTACAGGGAAATCCAAGGGTTGTTTCTCCACATTTGTGGATGTCATCCCTAGTAATTCCATTGGCATAGTCTAGTGCACCCACCTAGGGGGATTCTAACCATGTATGTACTAGCATGGAACTAGGCAATTGCATGATAACATTGGTGACAATATACATACATTATTTTATTGATACTTGTTTGGAGTTGTTATCCAAATTTATGGTTGATTTGAAGGTTGGGTATGCTAGCTTGATTGTTGTTCTAGATAGAGTACAATGGCACTCTCTAATGAGGGACAAAATAAATGTTTGAGTACAAGTTTTTGATGTTTTTTCTCCTGGAGTTGTTATCCACGTTTATGCTTGAGCTTAAGGTTGGGTATGCTAGCTTGGTTCTTGTTCTGGATGGAGAACAATGGCATTTTCTCATGAGGGACAAAATAAATGTTCCTTGATTTAAATTTGTGGACAACATCCCAAACATAAGAAGAGTCCACTGCACATCTTATAAGATTTTTATTGCACATAAAAAACTTGATAATTAAAGGAATGAGACTTAGGAAACCCTAGTAGGTCACAGTTCAACCTAGGAATCCCAATAGCCATCACAAAGTTCCTGAGAAGGCAAAAGAGAGGTCAAGACCTAGATATAATAGCCCACAAGGTCATAGTTCAGTTCTATCATCCTCAGTAGGGTCACAACTGAGCTCATGCTACCAAACAAATATTAGAGCTCTGTCAAATAACACACAGAGATTATGACCCTATCCTATCAGAGGTCACAAATTAGTTTAAATATCCCCAGAGGTCACTATTTTGTCCTAGAAGAGATCACACCTTATTCCAAGTAGCCCTAGCAGGTAATAATTCACAAAAGTGCTCTTTGTTACTTGTAAAGTGTTTGTACTTAATCATTATGGTTTCTTATCATGAAATCTATTAATGCAGACCTCTTATTACATGACAGAACTACGTCCCTTGCTGAAGCAACACAAGATCCTATACTTCACTCACACAGATTCTCGACTTGCCAATAATGGTATTCCTAGTTCCATTCAAAAGCTGAGGTGTCGTGCAAATTATCAAGCCTTTATATATACAGCATCCATTGAAGAACTTGGAAATACTTTGGTGT
Organism: Pseudotsuga menziesii; assembly: GCA_001517045.1. NCBI lineage: Eukaryota > Viridiplantae > Streptophyta > Pinopsida > Pinales > Pinaceae > Pseudotsuga > Pseudotsuga menziesii. Next base: position 161,687 of record LPNX011068240.1, on the reverse strand, counting down.
CCAGGATGCACAAGGATGGAAATTATTACATTGCACTTCATTTAAGGTAGGGTAAATAACTTCATGATGCAGTGTACACAATGAAAAATGAATCAGTGATATGCTTATAGAGTCTTCCGCACATGTTTTTAACCTTTTGTCTTGCAGCGGGTGTAGATATGAATATGTGTGCACATCATATTCCATATATTGATTTGCTAGTTTGCTTCCTTTATTCTGACAATGGTGTAGATATGAGAAGGGCATGCTATCATTCATTGGATGTACTCATAACTTGACATCAGAGGAAGCAGAAGAACTTTAGTAAATCAGATATGAATTCAATCACTGGAAGGAGAAATATATTGACGGTGAGGAGAAAAGGACACAAGGAGGTTGTCCTATGACTCCTCGTGAGACTGCACTTCTTTTGAAAGACTTAGGATTTCCATCCAGAACAAACATTTACATTGTAGCAGGGGAAAATTTTGGGAATGGCAGCATGAAAGTTCTGTATGATGAATTTCCAAATCTCTTTACCCATTCAACTCTAGCTACATAAGAGGAGTTAGAGACTTTTGAAAACTATTAGAACAGGGTTGCCACATTGGATTATATTGTAGCTCTAGAAAGTGATGTTTTTGTTTATACTTATGATGGGAACATGGAAAAAGCAGTGCAAGGGCATAGGCAGTTTGAAGGTTTCAGGAAAACTATTAGTCCAGACAGGTACCTCTTAATATTTTCAAAGCTCAATTTTGTTACCATGCTTATAAATTCGTTATGCTTCACAAAGTTTTACTAATTGGGTTGTATGATAGGAAAAATCTAGTGAAACTGATAGATAAGTTGGATCAAGGTCAGATTTCATGGGAGAAATTTGTGTCCAAAGTGAAAAAGTTACACTCTGTCTGACAAGGAGCTCCTTATCCAAGAGAATTTGGGGATTTCCAAAAATTGGAGGAAAACTTCTATGCCAATCCTTACTAGGTTGTATATGTGAGAAGCATTGAAGATTGAACATGCATGAAAGATAAGCATGTGTATTGGAGAGAATCATAATCATTTTCTTGTTGTCATATGAGCTTCAGGGAGAAAATCCAAAGTTTGTTCTGCCTACAACAAACTTCCTTACTTCTCATGCAGGAGAGAATCCTCTGCAACTAAGTCGTGAGGAGAAAGATCGAAATATATTTTTTCATCTAAAAGTGAACATTTGTTTATACGTGGACACCACAGAAGGGTGGAATCACATTACTTGGACAATGGATTTACATTCTTTGGGCAGTGCAACGTTTATAACAAGGGAAAGATACAGGATATTGGATTCTAATAGTATCCAACCTGGTTTCAACTACCAGCATGTATGAAAACATACCTTGCAACTGCCATTCTTGGAGGTGGGGTATTTGTTCGTGATGCTCATATATAGTTGGATGTGTCCTTTTTTCTGGTGTTTTGCATTTTATTTGTCATGATGGAAATGAAATCAAATTGCATCATATGTACTTTTTATTCAAATGTACAATTGGTAAAATACATTTCATGTTCATTATGTTATTTGATGGGAACATTGATCACTGTTGTGTTCTTATATAATCGGTAAGGACTCAGGAAATAAAATTGTGTTCTTGAATCTCAATTCAATTGCTGCAGAACAGGATCTTCTCCCATCTCAACACTTCATTTATCGTCTTCAAGAGTGATTGCCAATATGAAAGCATAATTATTCCTTCTTTCTGTATCAAGGAAAAAGAGCTTCTTTTGCAACACAGGTTTCGCAATTAAACACCATATGCATGGGTATAGAAAATTGAGTTCATGAACTGCATCCAGAACCTACCCATATATGTTTTCATAACACCGGGGAGGTTTTGCATAACACAGTCATATATTTGTTATTAAAGGTGACTTAACACAAGGATTATTAATTAATATAAGATAAAGTATATAAGACAAAGTACCTGCAGTTTTTTTTAATCCCAATTTAACATATCTTGACATTTAGTTACACTTTATCTCCAGTAACCTGCAATGTGAAATGGTTTGGTCGTTGCTCTGCTCAAGCAGTTATAATTAAGAGAAGATTAAAGTAGCTTGTTAGCTACTTAAAGGAAGATAAAAAACCCGAGTCGACTTGCATTTAGTTTAATCATTCTTAACAGGATTCCTCGGCATGCAAACGTATCTCATGACATTTTTACCAAACCTATTTTGATTTACGAAAATGTGAGAAGAGGTTTTACAAAGCAGGCTTGGTATAGTGGCTAATATTTTACTAGATATTGTTTATTACAGTAACATGATCTATGTTTAACTTTGATAACTAAGAAGTACATGATTTTTAAGGCCCAGTTTCAATCTAGCCTCTTATATGGGCTCGCAAACGTTTCTCCATGAATTCCCATTGTAGGAAATTTCTCATAGAGAGACCACATTACATATAGTAAATGCATTTGTTTTTTGTTCTGTGCAATACATATCCCCAGGGAAACCCACTAGGTACTTCTCATTCGGACGATGGTACCGAGGGTGAACTAGATTCTTCAGGGCTCAAGGCCAATACAACAATATACTCATTAAGAGATCAACATGTCACTTGAGGAAATTGATCTTGGGTGGGGAGGATAATACTCTCACAACTGCTTGAGATATAGATGCAATTGACAATAAATGTGTTTTTTTAATCTCATGCATATTGATTTTTGTTGGATGCTACGTTGAGCATCCAATCCCTCATCTGGTTTAGTATTTGGCCATATATCACTTTACCTACATTTTATGTGGAATTATATGTGGCTAGCAGTTGATGTCATAAATAGACAGTAGCTTGTTTATCGAGGTAACCTAAAAAGCATTATGGCATCAATATTTCAAAGTTAGCCAAGACTTGGTCCATAACCCAACTATAACGGAACTTGTGAAGAGTTTTAGCAGATTTGGAATGTGAATTTACTGAAATACCTTCTGAAAAATACATTTTAGAAGACGATGCCAATGTAAGTCTTTAATTGTTGCCAATGGGTTTTTGAACATCCATCCTCGTCAACTGTTAATCATTTTAAACTTTGGAGTATTTATGTGAGACATGATGAGTATGTGACCATTGAATAATTTCCTAATAAGGGTGCACTCTATATGCTATGTTACAAAATTTTAAACACAACATTGTATGTTTTTGTCTTAAGCTCTGATATTTTTCAGGCACCTCGAAAAAAATGTATTTGCTGTATATGTGCAGTTAACACACTATCAATGTTAATCTTGTCGGAGGTCATCCACTCTTTATCTCTAGCTAGCAGTTTGTTTGAACTTTTTCACATTGTATGTTTTTGCCTTATGATTTGATCTTGTGTAGGCACCTGGAAAAAAATGACAAACTAGTGTTAATTTAGGAAATTAATGTGATCTCTATGGTGTTTATCATTGTGGGTGAAGTAATGTGCATCCACAATATACATCGAAAGAAGCAAGGTGCATTGTAAAATGCATGTGGGGTATCATGTCAATATACTAGGTAGAAATATAAAGGGGTATAAAAAATGTAAATGAAAAAATGGATACATACAATATATAGTGAAAATAGGGGTTTTTTAAAATTGGAAAGGCATATTGGGAGGGGGTTAAAAAAACGATTTTGGGAGGTATTTTCCAATATTTTAAAAAAATAGGGGTATTGTTTCATCTGCCATGAATGAACGTGCTATGGCATGGTTTCACTAAGTGAAGACCCCGTGATTTAACTCCGCAATCCCTGTGGGAAGGTGGGCCCAGCCTTCGCACAGATATGCTGGAAGTAACGCACGTTAAAGCAATGAGATCTGAAGTAACTCCTTGTATTAAAAAGGGTAGATAAATCATGCAACCTCAGTCACAGCTAATACAATAATTTGGTTAAGGGTTCAACCCCTGGCTCAAAATAGTTCCCCATATTTATACAATGTCAATCATAACATCCTATCCCTATTATTGGGTATCCATGAAGATCTCTGATCTTCATGTGGCCTTAATTACAAAAACTATTACAACCGTGGCAGGATGAGAGTAGGAAATATAGGGAAACTGTTAATTGACCCAGAAATAATGATGATCCTGTTCAATTGAGAAGATATCCTGCAGACCACAACTATTTTTGAGCAACGACACATTGTTGCCTTCCATATCTGTCGCATTCTGTTGCAGCTACCCTTGTACAGCTTTGCATGGAATAATACACTGGGATTGCGTTCTTTGGGCAATGGTAGGATGGGTGGCGATCAGCTTAAGAAATGAATGTTCATCCTTCCCTTAGCATGTTAAACCCGCTACACCTGCATTCTGTATATCTCAAAATACCTTTATAAACCATCATATGTTAGCATATTTGAAGATATAGAGCCTTGATTACCACAATCCTAAGCATTAATAAAATAAGACAATAACTAATCATACCTTTGGGACTTGAGGGGCAGAGTGAGGAAACACATATGTTTAGCATGCACAATAGGGTAGGATAAGGCAAAAAGAGGTGGATAAGGATGGTAAAAAAGGGGCCATTTATGGGCCCAACATCTCCCCCCAACTGTCCTATTGCATGTCCTCATGCAACAACCTCCATTATTCTGAATCTGAATCTTGCACTATGCTTTGTTCCTGGAGAGAAGAAAAGTTGTAGGGGAATTCAGAAATTCCTTCTTTTTCTATAAACCCCTTATGGACAACCCAATATCTCCAACATTTCTGCTCTTCTGCCCTGGTCAATGAGAAATCCTCCCTGTACGGTTTTTTTGGCCACCAGATGAGAGGAAATTTATATTTCAGTCCCAGCCAATTAACCCCACATTCCCTTATACATCCAACATAACCCTCAATCCTGGAAAGTGCTTGTTCAAAATTTCTATAACAATAGGGGTCCCTATTTCTGAGGGTTGGAGAGGTGACCTGCCATCTGTGCTTACTTCCTTCCAAAGCTGTTTGTTGATGTATGGAAATCTGGCTGGTACAAGTATAAATAACCCCTTCCTGCAGTTCCATTATATGCCGATTCTGGTGTCAAGCAAGGAGAAGACGAGGATTTTGAGGCTCACTTCGGATCCACAGATTAGAGTGGGCTTCATTGTGAGAAAAGGTTTGGAAATACCTTTCCCAATGAACATGATTGCTCACAAAATAAGCAAAAGCCCTCAGCTGAACATTGGTTGAAAAAGGAACAGGATTCGAATGGCGGTCCAAAGGACAAGCCATCTCATGCAAATACAGCTCACACAACAAATTATGGTCCTCAAAATTACTTCTCAGAAATGTTTCCAAGAATTTTGCTAAGGTTTCTATCTCATATGATCTTCCTTCTTTTACAACCCTTAACTTAAACCAAATAAATTGTTTGAATAAAAAGACAGGGTAAGAGGAGGAGGGTACCCTGGTGCCCAATAATTCCTGAGAAAGAGCATGCATCTGGTCTTTTTCTACCTGCATAGACTTGGAATTCTTCAGCTCCCTCAGCTCCTTCTGTAGTTCTTCCTCACGGAGTTTCTGGGTCATGAGTTCTTCTGCCCATTTTTCCTTCAGTCCCCCGATAGTCTTTCTATGTTCAGCAAGGGGAACCATCCCTTCTTGGTAGCTTTCCACCTGACTTCTCCACTTCCTTACTTCCATTCTCAAGATTGAGATTTCTTCTGTAGGATTTAGGGTTTCTTCTTCTTCAGGATACTCCTCCTTGTCAAAATACAGATTAATAAAATTTTGAAGGGGTTTGGTCCACACCTTATCCCCTGATATGCCACATTGGACATTCTGTACTTCTGAAGTTACTTCTGGGGGTGCTGGTTCTTGTGTAACAACATCCCTTCCTGAAATTTCTTCTACAACAACTCCAACCACTGGTATTCCTGGAACAACTCCTATAGATGTTGGTTCTTGTGTAACAACATCCTTTTTCTCAGGTTCTCCTATGGAAACTTTGGTAGCTGATTGTGAGGATGTTGGTTCTTGTGGGACAACTTCGTCCTGAATTTGAATCTTCTTATCTACTTGATTATCAACTGCAAATTTAGCAGGGGAATGTAAGGATGCTGGTTCTTGTGTGATAGCACCCTATTCTTCTTTTTCCTCATGCTGTTGGGATTGTATGTCTTCTTCAATATGAAGTTGTTCCTCAAGGATTTCAGTGTCACTTGAGGATTGTGATTGAGCTTGTTCATCTTCACCTAAATCCACATCAGGAATGATATCCAATTCGGGGTTGGCTTCTTGTTGCATCCCGAGAGTCTCTACTGCAATTTTCAAGGATGTTGGTTCTTATGTAGCAACATCCTGGTTTACTTCTTCATCTCCCTGTTGTGATTCCATTTATAATATATCGATGTCATGAGACAATTCAGGAGTCATAGTACAAATTTCTTCATTGAATTCCAATTTTTTTTCAATCCCTAGTTCTTCTTCCCTCATTTGGATGGCCACTTGAATAAGAACATTCAAGGATGTTGGTTCTTGTGGGTCAGCATCCTGTTCAAACTCATCATTGTTCTGCTGTTGTGGTTCGATTTCTATTATTTTTGTGTCATGAGAGGGTTCAGGGGTCACAGTGTAATCTTCCTCAACAAAATCAAGAATAACCTCATCCTCTGGTTCCTCTGTCCCAAGTCTAGTGGTAATTTCAACAGGAATATTCAAAGATGCTAGTTCTTGTGTGACAGCACCCTACTCATCTGCAACTTCCTTTTCCTGGAGTTTCTCTTGGGGAGTTTCACCATCTTTCCAATCAGGTTGTCCCTGTCCTTCCACAGCTGTAGGTGTAGACTACTGTGTTGTAAAGGCACAAACTATGACCTTGTATCCTGACTCATCAAAGATTTCTCCACACATAGGACAGACCAATCTTTCTTCCTCATTGCCAGCCTCAGTAGGAATTGATCCTTCCAGTTGGTCTGCAGCCTCAACCAATGTGTGCAACTTCCTTTCACTTTGTTTTCTGCACGCTTCCTTCCAATTTTCTAATTCCTTTCAGAGTGCTTGTAATTCCTCTTTTAATAGCCTATTCTCAAACATAATTCCTTCAATTTGAGGTTCTTCTGCGACTGGTTCCTGTGGGGCATCAACTAGTTTGGGTATAAGAATGGGGAACTCAATTTGTGCTTCTAGGTTTGCCCATCTTTCCCTTGCTGCTTCTGCTGCTGTGACTGACCTGGTTCTTTTTTTCCCTATTGGTGGTGATGCATTTATTTCATCTTTTGATCTCCTCCTTTTTCATCATGGTGCTAGAGTTTCTAAATTCGTAGCTGAGGTGTAAGGGATATCCCCAGTTCCAACATTTTCTTATTCTTTGAGATGTTCTTCCTCAATCAGGGTTCCTTCCCATTCAGGGGAAGATTCAATGGTCACCCCCTCAGTGTTTTATTCTATTATCATAGCTCTAACATCTTCAGTTTCAACTTTCGCAGCATCTAATGCTGCTCCAGTTTCAACCTCTGCTGTCAGAGCTGCCCCAATATTTTGTGTTTCCACTTGGTTTTCTTGTACATCCTCTTTTAATAGCCTTGCTTGTTCTCCTGACTGATCCTCCGATCTAGTCTCATCTCCCCCCCCAATTAAATTAGAGGGGCTCCGAACCTCCTGTTTCTCTACATTTCCCCTCAACTGTGGATTGACCGGCTTTTCTTGATTTTGAATAGGCCCCATGAGTACAGGTACTTCCATTTCCTCTTCTATTGGAACACCGGGTAGAAGGATGGGTTCCTAAACTTGAGCTGTAAATTGCTCCTAGGTTTGGTTGTGTTGAGAAAGGGTCCATAAGATTATTAATTTAATGAGGCCATGGTGGGTAAGTGAAGAGAGTGGATGCTTAGCAACTCGAAATAACCCCGCCATGTGATGTAAATCATTGAATAAATAGAATGGAATGTTTAGCAAAGCCTTGTGATGGAGGTGAGATAATAAAGGAAATTCAGAGTGATAGACCGTTTGATACCTACCTTGACAGGTGATATACTTATTGAGGAAAATTGCTACTTGATTCCATGGGCATGGTAGTGACTGTAATGCTATCCCCCTCTGTGACGGTCGAATGTGCTCCCCTTCCCTGAGAAAATCCTGTACTGCTGCTGGATTGGGGGTTCTTCGTCCAAACCAAGCTCTTCCCACCTGGGGAAGACCAGTGAGCTCAGCCACTATGGCTTTAGAGAATTCAATACACAATCCCCAAACCTTTGAGTGGGTTTCTGTAAGATTCAAGGCTAACAGTAAAGCTGTTTCACGGTGAAATCCATTCAGGCGTTGGAAGAATTCAGTCCAACCCGCATCTTGAAAGATGGCGAAAAATTTAGCATTTCGTTTGAGTTCTTGCATGTTTGGAGGTTCATAGCGAGCTGGAATACCCATGTTTGTCTTCCTTTAGAAGTATGTTGCAGTCCAACAAATTATAGATTCCGACAATGGAGGTTGAAGCATAGAGTATGCATGAACAACTGAGAGTGGAGTTGGGTAAATTCGGAAAGTTTCAGCGCATTGGATTAGTTGGAATTTTATCCCAAATTAGGAAAGGTGGTGGTTATCAGGTAACATAATTAGTCATTAAGTCGCACGAGTGGAGAGATAACGATATGATAATGGGCATAGAAAAGAAGGTATGATTAATATTGTCAGATCTCGTTAATACTTAATCAAGTAGTTAATCAAAGCCATACCTTCGAAAATACGCGATGGATGATGTCCTTTGGAGAATAGTAGAATGTGTGATGTGCAGTCATTACGAAAGCTATACTCGTGTGATGTGCAGTCATTAAATGTAATCATTATTATAGGGGTGTTGTAATAACCTTTTTCACCGGTGACCCAAAAACCATCGTGTTAAAATGGTCAGAAACATGATGAGTGCTGGAGTATGAGTCAAATTGCTGGCATCAGGAATCGGAGCCATATCTGGAGGAGTTGCTAACCGCGGTTGCAAAGAGTTCTACCAATAATCGAGGAGTCACAGCCACAGATCATAAAGAAATTAGACAGTTCAGCATAGTCGTGGCCTCGAATTATAGAAAAATCAGCCAAATGTAGCAGAGTCACAGCCGCCAGAAAAGGTGTTGCAAATGCCGGAAAAAGGTGTCGCAAATGCCAAAAAAAGGTGTTGCAAATACTGGAAAAAGTTGTCGCAACTGCCGAAAAAAGGTGTCTCAGTTTGCCAGAAAAAGAGAGTGCAGCTGCTGGAAAAAGGTGTCACAGCTGCTGGAAAAAGGTGTTGCAGCTACCGGAAAAAGATATCGCAGCTACTGGAAAAAGGTGTTGCAGCTACCAGAAAAAGGTGTCGCAGCTGCCGAAAAAAGGTGAAAAAGGCGTTAGGTTGATGGAAGTTGATGGTGTTGCAGATGCTGAAAAAAATGAAAAATGGACAAAAGTAAAATGGTGTTGCAGCTGCACGGAACGAAATAAGGGCAGGAGTTTTGCGGTGTTGCAGTTGCACAAAACGGGATAAAAGTGGAAGTTTTACGGTGTTGCAGCTGCGCAAAATGGGGTAAGGGTGGAAGTTTTACGGTGTTGTAGCTGCAAGAGATTTATTCAAGGAATTTTCTTCTGGTGCAGGGATTTACAGAAAAATGAGACTGGTCACCAGGCCCGATGATGAACACTGCTCTTAGGCGCTTCCCTGCACATTTCATAAAAAAAATGGATCAAGTGCAAAAGAAAACAAAAGAAAAAACAAACAATCTATTTATGTACAAGAATTCATATGAGATTTACAGTGATTAACTAAGGATTGACAGGGGTAGAAAAAAATTCTTGCCCTTGTGCTAGCTGGTAGTCTGGATCAGCTGCAATCTGTGATGTAAATGTGTCCTTTGAAATGGGCTTATGGTATAGCTGCACCCTGTGACCATTAGCAAAAAATGGTGCGCGATTCTCATCAATGGTTACCAGGCGGACCGTACCATTATAAAATACTCTGTCTACTAGGTATGGGACCAACCATCTTGTGCGTAGTTTACCCTTGAAGTCTCTTTTGAATCTTGAATCATATAATAGTGCCCAGTCTCCTTCACAGAAGACTTTCTTATTGATGAATCGTTTGTGCCAATTGGACCTCTATTGCTAGATTAATACAGTCTGATCTTCAGTGGCTAACCAGTTCTCGTCAAGTTCTTTCAATTGATTCAATCTTCTCTTCTGGGCTTCGGTTACATCTAGTTTTACCTCTGTGGCTGTCTTCAAAGTCTTAATCTCAAATTACATTGGGAAGACAACACTTTTTCCATACACCAAGTCATAAGGAGAGAAACCTGTAGTGTTGCGCCAAGTGGTACGATATTCCCACAATGCTTTCAGAAGTCTATCAGCCCAATCTCTACGATGGCTCTTGACCGTCTTGGTAAGGATAGCTTCAATGAATTTGTTAGTGCTTTCCACCTAGCCATTGGCTTGGGGATGGTGGGGTGAAGCTATCCGGTGCTGAATATGATACTTCCATAGCAGAGCTTCAAATTGATGTGACACAAACTGCGGTCCTCCATCAGTAACCACTTCCTTGGGTACCCCGAAATGGGTAAATATTTCACTATACAAGAAATCAATCATAGCCTAGTCATTGGCTTTCACCGGAGCCACAGCTTCTACCCATTTCGTCATGTAGTCGGTACATACCAAGATGTAGGCTTTCTGCTTGGAATGAGGGCTGATAGGACCAATGAAATCTAAAGCCCACCTATTAAGGGGTTTAACCACTAATTGTGTTTGAAGACACATTTGATCTAATCTATTGGGTTGGCCCATCCTCTGGAAGCTATCACAAGACTGGACATATCTCTTTGCATCCCTGAAAAGGGTCGGCCAATAGTAGCCCATTCTTAGCGCTTTGTGTCCTATTCTTCTGTCTGCAAAATGCCCCCCACAAGGCTCATCATGGCAGGCCTTCAAAATATGGAATATTTCATCTTCTCTTACACATCTTTTGATCTCAAGATCAGGTCCTGTGTAGAAGAGATGACCGTTTACCCAACAATACCTGGCACTTTGTTGAATAATTTTCCTTTTTTCTCTTTTGGAAAAATGTGCTGGAAGCTTTCCTGCAGCGAAGTAATTAGCGACATCTGCATACCAAGGGGAGTGAGCTGAAACTGCAAATAAGTTTTCATCTGGAAAAGAGTCCTCAACAGGCAAATTATCATCACTGTTAGTGAAATGAGATAAGAAATCAGTGACAACGTTTTCTCTTCCAGGTTTGTCTATAATGGTAATATCAAACTCCTGTAATAATAAAAGCCATCTAGTCACCCTAGCATTAGTAACAGGTTTATTCATTAAATATTTGATGGCAGAGTGGTCGTTGTGCACAAATGTAGGATATCCAGTAATATAATGTCAAAATTTGTTAATGGAGTAAACAATGGCTAAGAACTCCTTCTCGGTGACAGTATAATTCAGCTCAACAAGGGCTAATTTTTTACTAATATAGTAAATTGCATAAGGTACTTGACCATCCTGCTGTCCTAAAACTATTCCAATGGCAGTATCAGAAGCATTTGAAGAAATGTGAAAGGGCAGGGTCCAATTGGGTCCTCTTAAGATGGGAGCTGTGGAGAGCTTCTCCTTAAGCTTAACAAACAATGTCTGGCATGCTTCATTCCAAACAAATTGCACATCCTTCATTAACAGTGAAAACCAAGGAGAGGCAATTTTGGAAAAGTTTTCTATAAATCTTTGGTAATATCCAGCATGTCCTAATAAAATTCGCACTTCTTTTTGAGTTACAGGAGTAGGCATATTTTTTATTACCTTGATTTTTGAGGGATCCACCTGGATGCCATCAGCAGAGATGAAATGCCCCAATACTACTCCACTCATCATCATATGGAACTTTTCAGTGCTTAAAGCGAGCTGGGTATGTTCATAGCAAGTTAAAACATTTTCCAAATTTTTCAATGCTTCTTCAAAATCTTTGCCATAAGGAGTAAAATCATCCCTAAAAATTTACATACTATCATTAACTAATTCTGAAAATATGCCAATCACAGCTCTTTGAAATGTTGTTGGTGCATTGCATAAGCCAAAGGGAGGCACTCTATATGCAAACGTTCCCCAGGGACAGGTGAAGGTAGTTTTATCTTGGTCTTCAGGAGCAATCTAGATTTGATTGTACCCACTAAACCCATCCAGGAAGGAGAATAACTTCTTCCCCGATAAGGTGTCGAGTACTTGATCGATAAAAGGCAAGGGAAAATGATCTTTTTGTGTTTCCTTGTTCAACTCTCTATAGTCCACACAGACTCTCCATTTACCACTTTTCTTGGGTACTATTACAAGTGGGGACACCCACTCACTGTCTGAAATGGGATATATAAATCCTGCTTCCAAGAGTTTCTGAATTTCTTCCTTCACTATGTCCCTAAGATTGGGGTTCATTCATGATTGAGGCTGGCACACAGGCCGGGAGTCACTTTTAATATAAATATGATGGGTGCACAGGTTAGAGGGAATACCCCTCATGTCTGTGTACTCCCAGGAAAATGCTCCCTTGTGTTCTTTTAAGATACTGACTAGGTGCTTTTATTCATCTAAGGAGAGGTTGGGGTTAATATTCAGGGTTTTTCTAGACTCTACCTCGATACTTTTCGAATTTTTCAATACTGAAACTATATGCCAGTGTCACTGACTAATGCCTCTTCTGTGATATTTTCTTGTTCTTCCTCACCTAGAGTAATGTTCAGGATTTGATAAATTTCCTTATTGACAGAAGTGGGTTCACTGATGAAATTATTAATAGCATCATCTTCAGTTTCATCCTTAAAGGTTAAAGCCTTCCTTATCGTTAATAATGGCTGAATGCCCTCTTCTTCCTCTAGCTCCATCCATAAAGGAGTTTCAGCTTCTAAGCTCGGTCGAGCTGGAGGATAGAGAGTGAGGTTCTTTGTCTCGGTGCCATCTGATATGGTCATAGGCCTAGATCGGCAGCTGATGCAAGCATCAGCTGTAGCTAACCAAGGCCTTCCCGGGATCAGTTGGTATCCTCCTAACTGCGACTTAGGTTGTAAAACCAAGAAGTCAACAGAATACTCCCAAGAATCAACTGAGATGACGAGATGATCCAAAATTCCTTCTGGTTTAATAGTGGATCTATATGCCAGTTCTAAAATAGTGGGGGTTGGCCTGAGATTAGTGAGCCCAAGTTTTGATCAGAAATATTCGTTGGGGGAATGAGGCAACAACTAATATATGCCCAGAAGAAAGAACAAAATTTCTCAGGATATTTCGAACGAATAATACATTGCTAACTCATGCTGACACTGTATTTCCACGTTATCAGAATGAGTGGATTTGAATCACAGTTACAAATTAATATGCTACTTATATTTTCATCATCATCTATATTTATTTATGTTATTATTCATATATATATATATATCTTACACTTGTCCTTGCATGTTTTAGGAGAGGAATACCCATTCTAGCTACATTGTTCTATTAGGTCATCATTGTAAGGACACATATTTCTATGATATCCACTTTGTAAAGAGTTGGTTAGCAGCACCCACCATCCTGCACATATATCTTTTGACAAAGTGGCTGGATAGTCACCAAATCACTGCCAATAGGTGCAGAGTTGTTGTGGCATTTCATAACTGTAGTCATAATATAAAATATGACCAATATTAAGGGAGTTACGGTGATTTCAATTTTTATGCAAACCATGGCCACGTTTGAAGCACCCAACTTGAAGGAGGTTTTGAAGGAATGTCCTAGCTCTAATGATGATGCATGGGATTCTTTTATCATTCAAAAAAGGATTATTTCCCTACCTTGAAGAACACCCTATTTGACTTGACATCTATTATTGTTTTATGAGAGCACTGAAGGAATGGTTCTCAAGAAGGGAGCATTCAGCCTAGAAGGTCCTAAGGAAGCCCCCATATCCCATAAATAAAACATATTTAAGATTTTGTTCTTGATAAAGAGGACAAATGGAATTTCTAGACCCTTTTCATAATATTTTATTAATAATTCTTGGAGAAAAGGATCTAAGGCTCTCTAGAATTTCTGAATAATTTTTTATTGTAAAATTAGTTGAGGAGAAAAGGATATAAAAGAATGATCTCTCCTCATTTTCAAATCAGAAATTCAAGTGGAGAGAATTCCTGTTTAGAAGGGGGAGGATACTGTAATTTGCAGGTTAAAGGGAGGAAACGCTTTGGTGAAGTATTTGGTCTTTTGCTGGAATATAGATGCTGGTATGTCTCTATTTTCATATTAGTTGCACATTCTTTTCTTTGTCGACTATTTGGGTCTATAGAAGGCAATTTTGGAGAGGCATTCATTCCCTCCTTATTCCTTGATGTAATAATGTTCTTAATGAATATGAATGCTCTTGTTCACTCTCATTTTATGGTTGTTTCTTATCTCTTTGCTTTGAGGCATCATATGCTGGTTGGTTTTGAGATGGAGATGACAGAGCCTCTTGATCCACCTATCAAGCAGTTCTTTGCATCAATGTGGTTGAATTAATTAGTGATGTTTATGTATAACATAACTTGCTGAATTCCTTTTGCATTCTAAACTTCTTCATTAAGGACAAGGCACTCAGTCTTGCTTGTCTTCTCATCCTTTTATTCAAAAGGAGAAGATTAAACACACAAATCACTAATATGATTTTTAAATCCGTGCTAATAGGTAGATTAGTAATTTTATCTTAGGAAATCCCCCCGTGCTGGAGGAGAGCCAGCCTAAAGTGAAGGGAGGTTCTACTGAGGTGACAGTGGGTTCAACTTCCAAGAGTTTCCCTAGGGTTTGTACCTAGAATATTGTACTTATCTTGTAAAAATCCAAGATGTAACACTCTGCTCACCTAAAAAAGGACCCTCCTGGGTGGATGGTCACTGCATATTACTTTGGATTTCAAATCATTTGGTTAACAATGGTATATTGTGAATATCATTTTAAAGTTCCTTTCAATGAGGTTCCTCATCCCCTTTCTCATAGGGGTTTTTGGAGTTTTAACAAGAATCAGTTATACTCCTACGAGTTCACTAGCATGCATTTTGTCTTCATGTTGAGAAAATCCTCGTCGAAGTTCAGGCTCATGTGGTTTACTTGCTAGAATGGGACTCTCACAATTCCCCTATTGTTTGTATGATGTAACTATCTAAAACTATGTTATAATTGTTTTTTCTTTGAGGTAATATATGAAGAATTTTCAAAAAAAATAGTGTGATTAGTATGATATAAGGAAACTCAAGTTAGAAGGGATCATCTAACTAATCTGTTAGTCTAAATCAAGATGTGAAGTATTACTATCTAAGTCATGATGTGCATTATCTGCACAATGCTTAACACTCCCACTAGCTAAAATGGGCCAAAATAAAGATGAGATCAGTTTGGTAGACTGGGAGGACCCACACAGGCCTAGCCACCTCGAGGTAACCACTTCACTCGGGAACAATGCTAAGCACCTCTGGTCAAGGTAAAGGAAGAAAGTAGATCTATTGCTATAAATTGTTAACTCGTAAATATTAACATAGAATTGGATGAACAACTATTTAAATAATGTTCATACTTCAAGGAATTAACAACATTCACTTCATTTGTAAATAATGGATTCAGTAACAGTGACGTTTGGGCTTTGGGTTGCAAGAAAGACAATGCCTCGAGGAAAGTGGGCACACTCTTTGATAATCCTTCACTCTGATGAAGGAATAATGAAATATATTCAATGAGATATTCAAAAATACTAGTTGTTGGGTTCTGGTACAGTTCCATTATTTTAGACTCACAAAATTTTTGACCTAAAGACAGAAATACCTGTGGTAATTCGTTCCATCCTCATAAAGGGAAAAAATTTAAAACTATGAATAAAGAAAAAAACAAGTCAAATATGTATTTCACAAAACCCTGTTTCCAAGAATGAAGAGTGAGATGTTCATAATAAATAGACACAACTATACCTACCTTCTTGGCTTTGATTTGTATCATTTGAGTCTGCCAAGGCCAGTCCCAATCCAATCTGCTCAGGTAATGAAAAATGTAAGGTCTTTAACAAATCCCCAAGGATGCTTTCACCTGTATGAGTATTCTTCATAGCTTCACAAAACACTGTACTGAAATTTGGTCGATGCATCAGATATTTAACTAATATACAAAGGATTTTTAACTTCAACTGCATGTTCAGTGCATCTCCTTCACACATATTCAATTGATCCAAGCAGCTCTGGAGCAACACAATGCTACCATCATTTGAGGAAATTTGAGGTCTAAAATGGGCCTCCTAAGGAAAATAATAAAATAATAGTTATTAATTTTGGAGGAAGAATGAAAATAACTATTTTTTTGTTCGTATTTTCGACATATCTCCCTATGTTTTTACTCAAATTCTGAGCAGGAGAGCTCGTTGGATGCGGAATTTAATTTCACATCCAACGAGTATTGACATTGCATACTTTTTATGGACCCCTCTACCCCAAAAACAAGAAATACCTAGAAAAATGTGATGATGACATCATCATCATGTTTTTCTAGGTATTTCTTGTTTTTGGGGTAGAGGGGTCCGACAAAAGTATGCAGTGTCGGTACTTGTTGGATGTGGAATTAAATTCCACATCCAACAAGCTCTCCCACTCATAATTTGAGTAAAAACACAAGGAGAAGTGTCAAAAATACGAACAAAAAAAGAGTCTAGTTAGATCCTCCTTGTGAATGCACTATGTGGTGCTCTTAGTGTGTTTATTGATCCTCCTATGCGCTACCTTATGCATACTAGGGTTTTTGTCTTGTTATTAATATGCTAGGCATATGGAAAGTTCAATATAGTTACATACTTCTATGGTGATATCTCTTATCAGGAAATATGCTTTTGTGTTTTAAACCATTCTCTACATATCTATCTATCATACTCAAATGATTGTTGGGTTTTTCATCCTCTATGTTTGGAGGGTTTTCTCAAGGTATATTTTGTCTCTCATGGTTTATTGATTTATATGTCTTATTTATGGAGCTGATTTATGTGGCTGATTTATTTATGATATTCATATGTGGCTAATATAAATATTCATATGTGGATGAATTATGAAATTCATAATTCTTGAAATTGTTTGATAAAATTAAAGTTCAAGCATCGTTAATTTTTCTCAAACATTAACAAGATAGGCCAACTAGAACATGGAGAGATAATAATGTTTAGAGAACCCTATTAAAGCTAGAAAACTAGATCAAAGGAAGTTTGTTTGCAAGATTAAGTGCACAATCATATGTAAGTGTTATCGTTTAATTGTAAATGGGGGAAGTATTGAAAATATAGTGTCCATAGAAGTCACAAAGAATCTGATTTTTAAGTGTAGGACACAACCTCAACCTTATAGAGTATTGTGGTTGCAAAAAAGGAACCATGTCACTATTTTCCAACAGTGTTGGATCAGTTTCAAGATTGAGAATTATCATGATAGTGTGTTGTGAGATGTATTACCAATGGATGATCGCCATCTATTGTTGGGTATGCCTTGGTAGTATGATAGAAATATTGTGTATGATGCAATTAAGAATAGTTTTCTATTTGAGAATAAAGGGAAACAAACTTTGATTACACCATTAAACGAAGGAGGAGAGAGTAGTAGCAGTTGTAAGTGTTTTGGTAGGAGGATAATGGTGTGTTCAACAAAGACATTTCTGATAGAAAAAAAAATAAAATTGAATTGTTGTTTTGCCATTATACCTAAGGGTTTGACCCTAGATATGAAGAGATTTCATATTCTAGTAGAAGTTGAAGGGGTGTTGTCTGATTTAAAGAGATTATTTTTGAAGAGATGCCAAAGGGATTCACACTTGTGAGAAGCATATCACATCAAATTGATTTCATACTAGGATGAAGTTTTACAAACAAGGCACCACATATAATGACACCAAAAAAAATATGGAATTAAATAGGCAAGTTCATGACATATTGGAATGAGGGTTGATAAAGAAAAACTTGAGTTCGTGTGCAATAACTTATGTACTTACACCTAAGGATGGAGGATAATGGATAATGTGCACTAAGTATAGAGCCATAAAATATATAATAATAAAATATAAATAGCTTCAATTGGTCTCCTGATGATGATCTCAGAGTAGAGATTGAAACATCGAGATTATAAAATACTTGAACGCAGCTCCACACCCACCAATAAAATATAGGTTTCCCTTTCCATGAATGGATGATTTCATTTATTTCTTGAGTGAAGAAAGGTATATCACTAATATTGATTTAAAAATTGGTTATGATCGGACAATAATTTGTGAAGGAGGCGAGTGGAAAATAAAATTTAAGATGAAAAAAGGATTTTGAATGGTTTCTTATGCCATTTGGTTTGACAAATGCTCCAAGTACTTTAATGATACTCCTGAATGAGGTGTTGAATCCTTATATTGGTAAGTTTTTGGTAGTTGAATTAGATGATATTATAATTTTCAACAAGACAAGAGAGGAGCATCTTAAACAGTTAATACAAGTATTATATAAGCTAAAGCAATATAAGTTACTCATCAATCTAAATAAGTGTACTTTCATGAAGTAGGGGTTAGTGTATCTTGGTTTTGTCATTTTTTAAGAAGGCTTGCATATGGAACTTGGAAAGATGAAAGAAATAATGGAATGGCCAACTCTTGAGACTCGTGTTTGAAATATAAAGTTTTATGGATTATCTATCTTTTATAGAAAATCATAATGAATTACAGGGTAATGTGTGCACCTTTGACCCATTTCATGAGAAAATGAGATTTCAAATGAAATGTTATTTCATGAAAAATATTTGAGATCTTATTTACTTAACAAATTACATTCATTAATAGTTTAGTTGATGCTTTAACTGAAGCACTGATTAAGGCATGAATGTAATATCCTGATTTTGACCCTAATTGCATTAAAATTGTAAATGATGTAAATATCGTTACTAAATCATGGTGAGGAGCTCAAGGCCAAGGCCCCACCATCGATTTAGTTTTTTATGTATCGAAAATTAAAATCAATGCATATGGTTCTCGTGCTATCCAGGCACAATATGTTTTGATACATCATGTAAAAATGCAATTTAATAAAATACCCAAAACTAGCTATGAAATGCAACAAGAGATGGGGGCATGATTTCACATGGAAAAGGGGGGGGGGATGATTCAAAACCTTGATCCAATGGTGTTAAGCCAAATGTCAATGAGATAAACCATAAACTCTCAGCTACTCATTTTTTATTATGCACCCACTCATTTAATTGTTCTAGAATTTGGTTGAGATAGTTAATGCATTGAGAATGGAGAGGTATGGAAGTCAATTTCATATTGGGGCTAGCAATCAATTTTGGAAAATCATGTTTTTGCTTATGGGGAAAGGAAACACCTAGAAATTGGTCCCCAAACCATTCCTCACCCACATTTTCACTTCCTCACACAACTAGAGCTAGCTAGGCATTTTTCCTTCACGTTTTCTGCAATTTTCCTCATTTTTCCATGGCTAGAAACCTGTTTTCGGTATTGCATAATGGATGGGAAGAGAGATTCACAATTTGGGAGTTTGTAGAGGTCTTTTTTTCCCATGTGAAGCTCATAAACATCTTCTAAAATCAAATTTATCTCCCAAGGTTGTTTCCCCCCATATACCATTTCGTTTTTTGTTCCTAGGATGTTTTTCTTCATACCCAACACTTATGTTTGTTGTTATGTGCATCCTTGTTTGGGTCTGAACTATTAGGAGTGGAAGAGGACCAGAATTGGCGTAATAAAACTAGTGAATATAGGAAGCTCACAAAATTATCAAAAGGGGTTGGCTAATCTTTTATGCACACCCTGAAGACCACTAGAATGGAAGGTATGGACTAAGGGAATGTGTAGCAGTGAAGGGAATAATTCCTTGTGTTGGGTATGTAGGTATTGTGGAGCCCAATCTAGATAGATATTGTATAGGTGTCCATATCTTTGTGGTTGAGCTCACTAGCTTATCAATTCTTCCTTTCCACTGCCTTAGCATCCTGATAAACCCAACTGTGGATTGGCTTGGCTGAACATTGGTGTGTATTTGGCTATGTGTGAGCCTGTTTTTCCCTTTTTCCTTGTGGAAATAATTCCTATCTTGGGGGTGGTAGTTGTTTTTAGATATTGATGAACACAACTAGCCTATGGTTGGGTGGAACGTTGCAGCGACATAGCTAGTTTCTCACAGCAACTCAATTTCAAGATAAGTGCTCTCTTGTGTTAATTCTGCAATGTATTTGTTTTTAATTATTATGAATGTATTGGAGGAATGTATTGAATGAGATTTGTTTCCACCGTCTGTTATTGCATTATGCATTTGCATGTATGGTTTTACTTTCATTGCATTTATTATTATGTTCATGGGGATAAATTCTTGGTTGGATAGCAGTTCGTCGTGTCCACTCCATATGAGAGGGGAGGGGACATGACAATTCATATTTAATTAAATATTTATAACTTTAGCTTTATATCTTGAGTCCATCCACTCTTCTACATGGGAAAGTTGAATTATATTTTCTTAATATCTCTTTATCTTAATGCATGGTCCATGTGTTAACATTAATTCATCATATAATTCATCTTAATGCATGGTCCATGGATAACATATTATCTCTTTATCTTAATGCATGGTCTTATTATCTCTTTATATTAATCCATGGTCCATGTGTTAACATTAATGAATGGTCCATGGATAGCATTTCTCTGCTATTCCAGACATTCTCTGTCATATCAGGAATTCTCTACCATACCAATCTTATCTCTGAAGTATATGAATTTCATCACTAACAATGAATTTTTCAACACATATGCAATCTTCTCATCAGTAGCTATTACTGAAGTTTCACCATACATGACCATGACTTTGACCATAGTAAAACTTCATCTTAATTTCTTTCAACTAAACATGAAACACCGGGTTTTCAGAAAGCTTGAATATAATACCCAATATCTGCAGCCTCAAGTATTTCACCCCAGTTGGTAGCATCCCAAGCTACTATTATCCTCAAGGGGTAGTATTATCTACAAATCATTGATTCTTTAGTACTATCTGATATACACCTTTCTTCTTTAGTATTAACTACAATACACTTTTCTTCTATAGTACTAACTGCAATACAAATATTTATTCCCAATCTATATAACAGGTCTATTATATATGTATAAAAATACAATAAGGAACTTATTCTAATGTACCTCAAAAGTAATATAACATATTCTTAGTAAAAAAAATAAAAAATAATGGGTCTAATAATTACCATAAGATACCAACAAGCTACTTACACATGGTAGCATCATCGGGATCCAATCCCGAACGTAGTTTCCCTAAGGTAGAAACTATGAATTTACAATCCATTGTGTCAAACTTTTATAAAACATAAAAAATGTGTAATTTTCTTTTTATTAAGAAAAATTTACCTATGTCAATCTTCAACATTGACTCATTAGAATATTATACTGTCTGGATAATTTATCTAATACCTTGACTATGCCTCTTCTCATGTGGACTCTCACCACAATAGATACTACATCTCTTGGTTGTGTGAGTCATGTACCATGAATAATTGGTGGGGAATTTATCTATTGCTTCCTATGAAGAACAATCAATACTCCCTCTTCATATAGAGGATTCTTTCTGCATAACATCAATATTTTCCTGGACAAAGGATTTTAGTAAGAATGTTAGCAATTCGGCTTATCTGCGGATATGTGTTGGAGTTGTATTTCTTTCTGCACCATGTCTCAAATATAACTAACTAGGAACCTCTTAACGCTTTTATTTCTTTACAACATGCTCTATATGGAGAAACATCTTTGATGTGATCATTCTCTATCACTACACTAGTCAGAATCATTATTTACTTTCACTGAGCGAGACATGTCTAAATCCACATTCACTCGTAATGAGTGGGTAGTATAACTAATGCTTTGTTGTACATGATGATGTACTGACTACAAAGCATATATTCAATCCTGGTGCTAACTAGGTATATATAACATCTAGTAAGATCCTACAAATCTGAATAAGAATCAAATTTATCTTCAAGTGTGTGGTCATGGACTTATAGTCCATTTTCTTTAATCCTTTTAGAAACTCTACTAAACATTTTCCTCAACATAAGAAAATATTATCTAGTGACTACTACACCTATAAACTCGAGAACCATCCAAGATTCTTAAATATAATTTCCTTCTGAATATGATCACCATGAAAATATCTATATAGAAGGAATTTATTTAATCAGTTCCACTAGTTTTTTAGGAGCTAGCGAATCTAGATTCTCCCTCTCAACATCTAGGATGTGAGAAACATAAATCTAAGTCCTCCATCTTTGAGACTCATGTTCCACTATACATACATGAATGTAACTAGGATAAAAAGTAAAATACCTGCAGGATTCTTGTTCATATAGATTAAGGCTTCCTTCTGGATAAAATATTGTTGAAGGTCCCCCCCCCCCCCAAAAAAAAAACATTGGGTCCTGCCAATTTTCTGATGGAAGTTTCCTACTTCACAGCATCTTGCTTACTTTAAAAAAATAATTCATTGGAATGAATGCATGTTATTCTCTTATTGTAGGCCATAGCGTATGGTATTTCCATACATGCCAAATTTTGTCAAGTTATCAGCAACCTTGCATAATCTAGTCATTTCAATGCAAGGACAAAAATTTCATAAAGACATGCAAACATTTTAACCATATCTCATGAAATTATTCACATGGATACTTCAATGTAATTTCATTAGTTCACATGGTTATGCACACATTAAATAATGCTTCATCATAACCCCATTATAGTCTCATGTAATTTTATGCAACCATATATTTATATCTTCAATGTTTCATTATAACCATATCTCATGAAATTTATTCACATGAATACCTCAATGTAATTTCAATAGTTCACATGGTTATGTAGACATTTTAAATAATGTTTCATTGTAACCTCGTTCTAATCTCATGTAATGTTATGCATCCCTATATTCATATCTTGTGAAATTTTATGTAGCCCATATTAATCATAACATATACTTTCATGAGTTTTAGTATTTACCAATAAACACAAATATAGTATCATATGCTTTTAACCATGTTATCCCATAACATCATTCCTAATACCAAGAATACATATCTCTAGATACCTGTAATGGAAACACATTCAAAACCATTTAGATCTGATTTATAAAAGCATATAACAATAAAATATAAAAACTTATATTTTATTGTTATGTGTGGGATCCCTTGTGGACAATACAGAAGTCTCTCAATATTGATATTATTCCTTCATGGAAACTTACTACAACTTTAACTTGAAAATATGGATCCATGCATGAGGTGGAAAATCTCTACATTGAGAAATTATATCCCATGCAACCTGGAGTGACTCGCTCTTCTTCAGAAAAAAAATTCTTCTAATAGTCATCATCCTCTTCTTCAGATGAGTTCTTAATACTATGTGGCTCTTCTTATACACAAAATTGATTAGAGAAGGATAATATTCAATCCACAATTCCCTAGGTCATTCAAAAAATTTGTCTAGTTTTGAAACTGACCATAATAAAAATTCTAAAAATTCATCTTTGAATACCAGAGCATATCTCCCAAATGGTTTTGAATTTTCAAAATACGCTCAACTAAGGTGAACGAGTGCATTTCGGAAGTAGGTTTTCAATGGTTTTTGATGATTCCTCATGGTTTGATCATAAATGCTCCATGAAATTTGTCTCTTGGAATAGTGACGAGAATTGTGCATACCGAGTTTCTCTTGGATTTTCCCTTCATTGGTGGTAGGATCCTCTACCATAGTGGATATGTATCCATCTAGGTCATGCTCCTCAAGAATGTTCAATATTCTCGCATTCCATGTGTTGAAGTTGGAAGTAACCTTAAAATGGTATTTCGGTCGGAAAAATATTGATGTCATGGATTCAAAACATTACTTAATCCTTATTATCTATGTAGGATTCTATTTTATTTCACAAACTCAACTCATTCACACCCTAATATCTGATAACATGTTAATATTTTGAGAAATAATGCAGATATTTGAACTTCGAAAATTTTAACAATAAATTTTTGAATACTTGAAATACTGAATCAAATCATCCACATGAGAGAAGATATACCCTAGGAAAACCCTCTTAATATAGAGGATGAAAAAACCAACAATTATTTATGAGTGTATTAGATATATTTACAGAGAATAGTTTACATCACAATATCATATTTCCTGATAAGAGAAAACACTTAGCAATAGAGAATAATAATCAGTTGTAATCATTGTAATGTGTTGAAATATTGTAACTTCGAAGAATATTCTATATGTATCTTTTTGTGGTCCCCGATGGTCCTACCGGGAGAACCACTTGTATTACATTGTACCCCGATGCTCCTAATTGGAAGAACTAATAAGAGTCATGAGGTAGTGCCCTCTAATTGTAAAGGTGGGTCATCAGCACCCCAGTGTGGTTACTTGAGCCTACAGGTGTAACTCGAGCCTACATGATTTAACTCGAGCCTACATGTCAAATGAGTTAACTTAAGTGAATGGATGAATATAAATAGAGGTGTAGTGCTCCTCATTTGGGACACACACACTCTCACTTGTGTAGCGCATTAATGGAGAAGAGAAGTAGCTGGAGAAGGAGGAGGATCAGGATTTGATCTCCTTGCTGGTTTTATCTTTTATCTTTTTGGGGCATCTATATTGAGGAATATTTTTCTGGGTTTTTCCCAAGATAAATCTTTGTGTTCCTTTTGTATGGTTGTGCTTGTCTATCTTTCAGTGATCCTGTTTATATGCTTTTGTTATGAAAATGAAATGAAATACTGATGTCTTAGCTAAGCATATGGAAATTTAACATGGTATCAGAGCTAACCTAAGAAGAAGACATTGTGCAACTATAGAAGCTAGGGATTCTTAATTTTTGGGTCTCTCTCCACAATCCATCAGCAAAATTATGCTAGGATGACTCTCCATTGAAGGGCGCATCTTTTTGTCGAAGCGGAATTCGATTCCGAGCATTTTCAGTTTTCGATGCAGAAATTAGGGCTTTCTACAGAAGAGGAATTTTTGAGTGAGACCAGCATAGGATTTTTCTCCTCATCAAAACCAAATTTTAGACACATGGATCAAGAAATTTGGTTGGGTGAAACTCTGGGAAAGTCAAACCCTAGTTTGACCCCTAGCTAGAAAAACCCTAAGTACTAAAACGACTACGTTTTGGTACATTTGCTATATCCTGATATTGGCGAAGGCTCAGGGGATGAAAATGGCAGGGGTCGAACATCAAATCCTGATGTATATTGTGTCCAAATTTCAGCCTCATATTCGCTATATTTTTGGCAATATTATCCATCCAAGTTAGGGTTTTAGCCTCTTCCAGAATTCATCCCTAAACAGGACACCTGGGGAGAACTGCAATATCTTGGGCTACAGAGGTCCAAATGGAATTCCT
The DNA here is from genome assembly GCA_001517045.1 of Pseudotsuga menziesii. Classification (NCBI taxonomy): domain Eukaryota; kingdom Viridiplantae; phylum Streptophyta; class Pinopsida; order Pinales; family Pinaceae; genus Pseudotsuga; species Pseudotsuga menziesii. The sequence goes on along the minus strand of LPNX011068240.1, from coordinate 136,306 downwards.
GAAGATGTAATGGAAAGGGAATGGAATTTAATTTTAGTGGTATAAATATAATACTCAGAATATGAACCAGGGACACGTGCCATGCCGTACAACTTCGTTGTTCTGAACAGTCATGTAACCGGTCACCTTGGGAAAAAGATCATAAATCCCAAATGGTAAAACCAATTATAATGAAACATATGGTGTTGGATCAGGGACATGCGAGGTTACCTCTTTGATAAATTTTAGACATATAGGATTAGTAATTTCGGAGATATCACAGAAACAGTAACAGGAATTTCTACAGAAGAAATTGGAAATCTAGGGCTTCCCGTTCCGGGAGCTTCCCTCCACTGTTTTCAGAAAAGGAGTACATTGGACAGCTCCATTTGAAGAGATATATATGTCTATCCAATCAGATATTAAATATTCTAATTTTTTAAAATTAGGGTTTCTGTGGCAAACCCTAGATCAGCGAGCTTCGGAACCAAGACGGACAGCTCAAATCGGTAAGATCTAATCCTTTGCTATTTTCATTTGAGGTTCTCATTTCAAAGTGATCTATCACATCAGATTGATGATAATCTTGGTGAATTTGAAAAATTCCAAGCCTAGAAGTATATGATCTCTCTGAAGAAAATGGTTTGGACACCTACATGAGTATAGAGGTTCCAGTTCCAGAGGGAGATGAGGCTAGAAGCCTTACACAAGAAGAACTTGGTCAAGGCCAAGAAGATCATTGTTGATTTAGTCATGAATCAACTTGTACCACAAGTGTCTCCCCAAAGACACCGAAGATGTTTGATTCCTTTACCAAGCTATTTGAAGATAAGAACTTAAATCAGAAGATGGCTTTGAGAAAACAGTTGAAGAATGTGAAGATCTAGAATGCAGAACAACTTGAAGCGGTAGAAGAAGAAGTGGAGAATGCAGAAGTGGTGATAGCCACCTTGAATGGCCTCCCAAGATCATGGGATTCATTCATGCAAAGAATGTGTGCCAGAAGGAAGTAATTACTTTCAACAGACTTTGGGAAGAAGAAGAAGCTCGTCTCATAAGAAGAGAAGAAGAAAGATGGAAGCAATTGAAGATCAAGCTCTCACCATTCAAAGAAGATCCCTCAAGCGATGAGGAATATGAAGAACTCAATTCTTAAAGAACCTCTTATCCATCTTATCATCTGGATAAGAAATGATGATTTCATGAATGAAGAAGATGATGAAACAGAATGATCAAGAAGGAGTCTACCCACGAAACAAACAAAATATAAGTATTCAATTGTCATTTAATGATATTGTTTTTTTATGCATTTGATTATATTCAGTTAATGTGTTATGCATGATAGATTGTTTGCATTAATGAATGTATACTACTAATATGCATGTGATGGGTAAGTAGCTCATGGTGCTATACAAATCTCCATTGCTACTTATCAAACCTCTTTGCTGACATATTGGATTAGTGCACAATCTCAATAATGTCATGGTGGAGATGGAAGGCATCTAGAAAGTTTATGTGAGATATGGATGAATGTTGTATTGACTAAACAGTTGCATGATGCATAATAATTTGTCGTTATGCATATGTTTTATGAAATAGTTCTAACCATGCAACTGATGCATTTTAATTGTAGGAAAGGTCATGTACAACCTCCTACAAGAAAAGAAGGATGAGACTTGTTCCGAAGAACAAGTGATGACAATTCAAGATTCACTCCAATAAACATGAATCTAAAGCTCCCAGGGTTAGAGACACCATGATGGAAGAAAGAGCTTCAGAGAGTGGTAGATCCACCTTGAAGGATGAAGACCACCATGGGTACAAGAGATAACTCAAGATGAAGAAAAGAATGCTATGAAAGAAGCTATGATCAAAGAATAACAGTTGATCATGGGGAATGATGTATACGATATGATGGAACAAGTGTACAAAGCAAGGTTCGTGATTTTCCCTAGAAAGAATAGACTATGACATGACATACTCTATTGACCAGTATATATCAAGCATAGAACCACCTGTACAGAATGAAGAGGGAAGATGATACTCCACTTTAGGGGGAGTGACTACAGAAAATTATATCTGAGTTTGACATGGTACGACATGATGGATAGCTTTGTGATGGATCGAGACTTTACCAAGAGTAAAGTGGGTTCCAACCTTCAAGGTTGAATGCAGAAGACTAGGATATGTTGATGACCTGAGAAGACAAACTCATAGAAGATGTTATGATACTAGAATGATGTTTGCGATATAGTACTCAAACCGAAAAGCAAGAATGTGGTATCTTCCAAATGGATTTGAAAGATAAGATATGTTGCTGATAGAAGTAAGGTAAGAGTTGTGGCTAGAGGTTTCTATCAGAAAGAGGGAATTAATTCTGAAGAAACACCTACTCCAGGAAGCAAGGTACACTTCCTTCAAAACTATCATGGTAGTTTCTTCCATGATGAAGTAAAGGCAAGCCTTCCTTAATGGTATGATTGAGGAAGAGTTTTACATCGAATAGTCACGAGGATTTGAAGTTGAAGATAGATGGAATCAAGTATGCAAGTTGAAGAAGGCCCTCTATGGCCTGAAGAAAGCTCCCAGAGCTTGGTATGGAAGAATAGATAGTTTCCTGATGAGCATGGGCTTTGCCAAGAGTAAAGTCGATCCTAACCTTTCCTACAAAGTTGTAGAAGATGTACCTATCATTCTATTACTATATGTGGGTGACTTATTCTTGACAGGGAATGAGAAACAGATCATGGAAAGAAAGAAGAAACTAGCAGAAGAATTTGAGATGAAAGACCTTGGGTTAATGCATTATTTCCTAGGTCTGGAAGTATGGCAAAGTTCAGAAGGAATCTTTCTCAACCAGGGAAAGTATGTGGCAGAGATATTGAAGAGATTCAATATGTTGGAATGCAAAGTCATGGCCACACCCATGGACTCCAACCTGAAGCTGTTAGCTGATGACTCATTAGAGTTAGTGGATGTGACTCACTACAGACAAATCATTGGGTCATTGATGTACTTAACAAATACCAGACCAGACATTTGTTTTGCTGTGAACACCTTAAGTCAATATCTTGTTCAACCAAGATGGGTTCACCTAGTAGCTACAAAACACGTGATGAGATATCTGAAAGGAACTATAGACTTTGGTCTATACTATGATGGTAGCCATGAGTATAGATTGTATGGATACACAAATGTAGATTGGGTTGGAAGTATCTCAGACAGGAAAAACACATCAGGTATATGCTTTTGTTTGAGGTCTGCTATGAGTTCATGGTTTAGCAGGAAACAGTCCAGTGTTTCTCTTAGCACAGTTGAAGCAAAATACATAGCATATTTCTCTACTAAGTTGTGAATCCATATGGCTTCAGAAGCTGATATCAAGTCTCTTTGACCTGAAGATGGACACTACAATGATTCTATGTGATAACCATAGTTGTGATGACAAAGAACCTTGTGTTCCAACGTAACATGTAGAAATCCGATATTTCTACATACAAGATAAGATGCAGATGATGATACTGTAGATGCAAATGATGGTGATTTAGTATTTCTATACTAAATATAGAGATGATGATGTTTCAGTATTCCCATATTGAAGATATAGATGATGATGATTTCAGTATTCCCATACTGAAGATATAGATGATGATGCTTTTAGTATTCACATACTGGAGATACATATGGTGATAGATCAGTATTCAGATACTAAAGATGTAGATGATGATGGTTTGGATGATGATGTACTAACGAAGCCTCTGCCTCAAGTAGAGTTCGAACACTTTCAAGACAAGCTTGGTGTTGTTCGGAAAGGCCTTCCTCGAAAGGGGGAGTAGTGATGTTGCAGTGGGATTGTATCATCCCTGGGAATTTTCCCTAAAGTGATCTGGATACCTTGGTCCTTGAGAATGAAGAGGGATTGTATCATCCCGGTACATCTGTCCATAATAGATCCAGTGACCTTGATCCTCGAGAACGTGGTGGGATTGTATCATCCCTGGGCACTTGCCCTAAAGTGATTTGGAGACCTCGGTCTTCGAGAATGAAGAGGGATTGTATCATCCCGGGACATCTGTCCATAATAGATCCGTTGACCTCAGTCCTCAAGAATGTGGTAGGATTGCATCATCCTTGGACATCGTCCTAAAGTGATAGGGACTGAGTCTCCTATAATCAATCCGGTGGCTTCGGTCCTCGAGAATGTGGTAGGATTGCATCATCCTTGGACATAGTCCTAAAGTGATAGGGACTGATTCTCCCGTAATCAATCCGGTGACTTCGGTCCTCGAGAATGTGGTAGGATTGCATCATCCTTGGACATAGTCCTAAAGTGATAGGGACTGATTCTCCCGTAATCAATCCGGTGGCTTCGGTCCTCGAGAATGTGGTAGGATTGCATCGTCCTTGGACATAGTTCTAAAGTGATAGGGATTGATTCTCCTGTAATCAATCCGGTGGCTTCGGTCCTCGAGAATGTGGTAGGATTGCATCGTCCTTGGACTTAGTCCTAAAGTGATAGGGACTGATTCTCCCATAATCAATCCGGTAACTTCGGTTGTCGAGAATGTGGTGGGATTGTATCATCCATGGACTTTAAGTCCAAAAATGATCCAAATACTTTCTGTCTTTGAGTTGTGGATTGCAGGTTGTTGCTGCTGATGATGATGCTGTACTGATCGAAAGATCAGAGTATGATGATGATGACGTACTGATCGAAAGATCAGAGTATGATGACGTACTGATCGAAAGATCAGAGTATGATGATGTACTGATCGAAAGATCAAAGTATGATGATGACATACTGATCGAAAGATCAAAGTATGATGATGATGACTTACTGATCTAAAGATCAGGGTATGATGATGACGCACTATGATGATGATGTTTCTGATCGAAAGATTAGCGTATGATGATGACGCTTCTGATCAAAAGATCAGAGTATGTTGATTATGTTTCTGATTGAAAGATCAGAGTATGATGATGATGTTTCTATGTTGATGATGTTTCTGATCGAAAGATAAGAGTATGATGATGATGTTTCTAATTGAAAGATCAGAATATGATGATGATGATGTTGCTGCTGATCGAAAGGGAAAATTGTTGATGATGATATTGCTGATCGAGAGATCAAATTACTGAAGATGTTGCTGCTGATCGAAAGGTCAAGGTGCTGAAGATGTTGTTACTGATCGAAAAGTCAAAATGCTGAAGATGTTGTTGATTGAAAGGACAAAATGCTGAAGATGTTGTTGCTGATCGAAAAGTCAAAGTGCTGAAGATGTTGTTGATCGAAAGGTCAAAATGCTGAAGATGTTGTTGCTGATCGAACAGTCAAAGTGCTGAAGATGTTGCTGATCGAAAGGTCCAAGTGCTGAAGATGTCGTTGCTAATTGAAAGATCGAAAGACTAAAGATGTTACTGATGATGAATACTGAAGATTGAAGATGAAGACTACATGATGTTGAAAAGCTTCCAATGATTTATAGATGTGTTACCCTGCTGATGTTGATAATGTACCCTATCTCTACTCTTGTTGTTGTTGATGTTGCTGTAGAATACCCTTCTCATTAAGGGGGAGTGTTGAAATATTGTAAATTTGAAGAATATTCTATATGTATCTTTTTGTGGTCCTCGATGGTTCTACCGGGAGAACCACTTGTATTACATTGTACCCCGATGCTCCTAATCGGAAGAACTAATAAGATTCATGAGGTAGTCCCCTCTAATTGTAAAGGTGGGTCATCAGCACCCCAGTGTGGTTACTTGAGCCTACATGTGTAACTCAAGCCAACATGAGTTAACTCGAGCCTACATGTCAAATGAGTTAACTTAAGTGAACGGATGAATATAAATAGAGGTTTAGTGCTCCTCATTTGGGACACACACACTCTCACTTGTGTAGCGCATTAATGGAGAAGAGAAGTAGCTGGAGAAGGAGGAGGATCAGACTTTGATCTCCTTGCTGGTTTTATCTTTTATCTTTTTGGGGCATCTATATTGAGGAAGCTTTTGCTGGGTTTTTCCCTTTAGGGTTTTCCCAGGATAAATCTTTGTGTTCCTTTTGTATGGTTGTGCTTGTCTATCTTTCAGTGATCCTGTTTATATGCTTTTGTTATGAAAATGAAATGAAATACTGATGTCTTAGCTAAGCATATGGAAATTTAACATAATGAACTTGCCATATGCCTAGAATATTAATAACATTCCAAATACTCTTCCATTTAAACTAGGGTGAATGGTTTCATGCCATTTATGCACCCATGCATTACAATTTCGAATTTTGTTCTTGGAATAATCAATCCATGCATTGAAATCTTCTTCATGCACAACTAATGCACCATACCTTCAATCATGGGAATTGATTGATATTTAATTGATTTGGAGTGAAATCAATCTCTAATTGAATATTGATCACTTAGTAAACATGATGACTTAAGTTTTATGGTGCTTACCGTAAGTATCGTCTGTGCAAAACATTTTATTTATTTCCTATTATTAACTTTGCATGGATTACTTTAGTTAATTGATGTATGTTAATCGATGAACATTGAGCTCTTATTTACTTAATTGATTCCATTCATTTATAGTTTAGTTGATGCTTTAGCTAATGCATTGATTGAGGCATTCATATTTAACTAAAGCTTTATAACTTCAACTTTATATCTAGAGTCCATCTAGTCTGCTGCATGGGTAATTTGAAATCTCTTTTCTTATTATCTCTTTATTGCTTATCTCTTTATTTTACTACATGGTATATGTGTTAACATTAATTCATCATATCATAATATATTCATAATAATTATCACATGTTGTGATCATATTATATTAATCTAGGACCATATAGTCATGTGCTAAAGTAATTCACTCTAGAGATGATCAATCTCTAAAGGATACTTAATAGCTTTATCTATCTCAAATTACTATGGTTAGTAATATATCACATATTAACTCTATGATTATAGGTCCACCTCAATGGGTATCAATTCTCTAGATGACCACACGAGGATCATAGCTTGATATAACTCACAATCCCATCTCTTTAATTGGATATCCATCTCATAGGGTGACATCTATGAGAATCAAAATGAATTGATACAACACAAGTCTACAATATTGATACAACACAAGACTTTACAATGTGATCATCACCACCTCAATCATATGAAGATATAGATAGGACTTGATACAAACTAGAATTCTGGAGAATGACTCCTGATGATATACAATAAACACTCCCTCTAAGCGGGGGATACATTTTCTGCTATTCCAGTCATTCTCTGTCATACCACGATTATATCGGAAGTATTTAAACTTTGTCACCGATGACGACCTTTTCAATACATATGTGATATGCTCATCGATAGATATGTCTTGAAGTTTCTCCTTACATGACCATGAATCTGATGAAGTAAAACTTCATCTTAATGTGTTTCAACAAAACATGAAACACTAGGTTTTCAGAAAGATTGACTATAATACCTAATGTCTGTATGCTCAAGTATTTCACCCCAGTAAGTAGCATCCCAAGCTACTCTTATCCTTAGCAGGTAGTACTATCTGAAAAATACGTTTCTTCTATAGTACTCTATGACATATACCTTGCTTTTGTATTACTGGTCATAATACACTTTGATTATATAGGATTAACTGCAATATACATAACTAATCCCAAGCTATATAATAGGTCTACTATATATCAAAATAAAATAAGGAACTTATTCTAATGTACCTCAAAGGTACTCTAACATATTCTTAGTAATAACAATAAAATAAAACATGTATACTAAGTAACTTAAGAGACCAACAAGCTACTTAACCATGGTATTGTCATCTGGATCTGATCTAGAATGTAGTTTCCCTAAACTAGAAACTATGGATTTGCAATCCATTGTGTCAAAAAATTTTAACACATAAAAAATGTGTAATTTTATTTTCTAGAAGAAAAAATTACCTATTTCAATATTCAACATTGACTTATTAGAATCTTCTACTATCTAAAAAAGTTCTCTAATACCTTAACTATGTCTCTACTCCTGTGAACCCTCTCTACAATAGATACTACATCCCTTGGTTGTCTGAGTCATGTACCATGACTAACTGGTGGGAAATTTATTTGTTTCTTCCTATGAAAAATCATCAATACTCCCTCTTCATCTAGAGGATTCAATCTGTATTACATCAACCTTGTCCCAGACAGAGGCTTTTAGAAAGAACGTTGGCAATTTGGCATATCTAGTTTGTGTGAGTGTTGCAAAATGTATAGTAATGGAGTGAGAATGTAAGTGCAACTATAAATATGGATTGTGAATTAATAGATCGCATAAATACCATAATCATAGTATTGGAACAAGCATAAGTGACAGAATTAGAGTGCTAGAATGCGCAGTGCCGAAACGGATTACATTGTGAGAACGAGTTTTAATGCTTGAATGAGTTATAACGTAGGAATACAACTACATAAAATGCTTGTAGGAATAATGTAGGAATAATAAACACGTGGAATGCATAATATTTGTATAAAATAAAGTTAGTTATAAATGAATGTGAATGCAATCCATTCAAGGGGTAATCTATCAAAATCTAAATTAATTCTAGGAGTTAAGATATTATAAATATGATATTAAAAACGAACATGAATTAAAATCAAGAATGTATTAAATTGAATTAAAAATAAACAATGCAAGCATCACACTTGCAATATATTCTACAAAAGGTAAAAAAGAAAGAAAAAGAAAGATGTTACCAGAAGTAGGGGCCCTTCCCACGCTAGTTAACCCTGCCTGAATATGCTCAGATCAAGTAGATAATATGCACACCAAACTTGTACAGGATCATATCTTCATTCCATTGAAATTAGGATTACAAAAGGAACTTTCAGTTGTATAAATCTCTATTACAATAGAAACTTTTGAATAAGAAAATAGAATAAAAGTCTGCATGTATGCTATCCTCCACCCTTATTTAGAAATCATAGGTTGAAAAATGACCTCTGCCATCATAGCCAAGCCATTTAATGTCATATGGTAAATCAATTAAATTTGATTCTCTACAATTGTGGATTTGGGTGCAAGGATCTGAATATTTTTGGTGCAAGTATCTGAAAATATGTGTTCGAGTGCAGGAATTTGAATATTTTGAGTGGAAGAATCCAAAAATCCAGTTTTGTCTACCATCTTGGTTCTGGAAGGTCGAATATGCCAACACAATAATATGTTTCTTAATCATAGAAACACGTTATTAAACCTTCATGATAAAATATCTTTAATAATTAAAAATATAAAAAAAAATCATAATAATCAACCACAAGCTAGAAGGGACATATTTAGTGGTAAGTTACAGAATAATGACTATGGAATGTATTACAAGTGAAGGAATATGGCTTGTGAATGGGGAATTTTATAGTGGAAAATATGACATTCCTGGAGCCCAACACTTTGTTGGTCACTATAATTTCCTATTAATTAAGAGTTAATAAACATAGTGCTAAATATAAATTGTCAATCCAAGGAAGTCTAGTTATTTCAAAGGTAATCAAGCAAAGTCTATGCGTAAACAATTCAGTAACGGATCAATAAATGAAAGACACCCAATCTGTCTAAATTTTAATCTTTGCTATGCTAACTGTTCAATCTAACTTCAATCAACACAGACCATTACAAATTAAGGAAGTTCACACTCCTTTCATGTCATCATCTACAAGATTACAGCTCAAATATATTTCAACTAAATTGCTTCTGCAATAAGTTAAATCCTAAAACGACATCATGAAAGAAATTAAATCATACTTGCAGTGTTCAACCATAAAAGGAATCAGCACTTATTCTACTATGAAATTCTATGTGTAATCTACATATTCAATACTCCATGAAATAAATTTAACAATGGTAATACGCAATACCAGAGCATAGTTATGATAGCCATAATAAACAACACACTTGCAGAAAGAAATGTTACACTACCCAGTCGACTGTTTCAGCAATAATCTAATGAAAGGAAATATTATTCTTAATGCTCACACCATTCAATCAAGAAAAATGAATTCTTAATCAATTAAATTCTATGCCAATTAACCAAACTATTGCAGCAAACTGAAAATAATCTAATTGGAAATTCACAAAACACAAAACTAAAGAATCTAAGGAAACAACTACTAACTAATCTCGTCACCTCTGGAAGAAGATGGTCTTTATCCTTCTAATAGAAATGTCGCTACAGGATCTCAAAACTTAATACACAGTAATCAGTAAAATGTTATTTCTTTCATTGATAATGGATTTCAAATACAAAGTTCTTCACTCCTACTACAAGTTCTCCCAAAACAAGCCTAACCTTATGTATGATCCTGTCTTCCAATATATACTGAGACAAGGCAGTTCAGGTTCCTTAATTCATGCATCCATGAAGATATTTGATCTTTAGGATTCTGAATATACAATGTAGAAAATAGAAACAGTTACAATGATTGTTACATGAGAATGAATTTTGTTCCATAAGCAATTGTGCCTTTACAACTCGAACTTATCCATGTTGAATGAGTCTTAGATAGTTGCGTGGGTAATTAGCCTGAGTTGTTTCAACAACGATCCAAAATGAGCCTTAGAGATGTGCAACTACTACCAAATACTTCGGCGCCCACATGTATTAGCAAGTCGATATTCCTGGATTCCCTAAGGTCTTCACTTAATTCCCATAAATTCATCACAAGTCAACATTACGATGAATAAAATCCATAATCACAAGCATTTCTAAGCATTAATGTAACAAAATAATAATGAATTATACATTTTCAAATCCATGCCTGTTCCTGGGAAAGATAATGACTTGGTTGTAAATAAAAGACAAAAAGAAGGAAAAATGGTTGAATAGTAATAAGCAAAAAGGAGCATTTCTAGCACCCAACATCTCCCACCAACTGTATTATTGCATGTCCCCATGCAACAAACTCCAGCTAATCTAAATTTGAGTTTGACTCAAAACTTCTAATGTGGAAGTTGGTGAAGTTAAAAGAAGATTCAGTTTTCTCACTTGTATTCAAAAACCCATTGCTTGCAATTAAATTATCCCAACAATTCTTTTTTTCTTTCTTGGACAATTTGTAGATGCTCTTATATTGCCTCTCAAACAACCATATCAGTGGAAATATGAATTTTAATCCCAACCATATTGTCCACATGTTTCCATGCATTTAACATATTATGGCACCTGAGACAAGGCATACTTGAAATTTTCAAAACAATATGGACCCTTTTCTCTTAAGGATGTGGAAGAGGCTTCCCACCGATTCTTGCTTCCTTCCAAGGCATGAGGCTCCTGCTGAGAGATCATGTTGACACAGGTAGAAATAACCTCTTGTTGTAATGCCATTAAATGATTAACCCTTTGAGAAGATGAGAGGTTTCTTTTGTGTCTTGCAACCAGGTACCTAGGGGACTGAGGTTCACTTCGAATCCAAAGAGTGGAATTGTCATCATTCTTTTGAAGAGTGTCAGAAACGTTCCTCCAATTCATATGATTAGTGACTAAATTGGTGAATTCTGTTGGAAAAACCCACCAAAAAAGCCTTTTCGATAGGGGTTCTCACTCTATTGATTCCCAACCAACGTGATCTCCATGAGCACCAACTTAATCAGGTTTTACCATGCCCAGCAACATCCGTAGAGCAGATGAAGTCTCACTCGATATGTTCAAGGGAGATTTTTTAGAACCAAGTTTCTGGTAGTAAGAAGGGAAGATATGGCATCCATTGCTTCGACAACATAACTATCATATCAATCCAAGTCACTCAACAAAACTTAAGATAGTTATCACAATTCATCTTCACAACTACGGATCTAACATATCACATCATTCATTTATCGCAACAATGTTATCGCAGCAGTATCATTCATAAAACAACTTTAATAAGCTTCATCATCATTCATCAGAATTGGGACAGAATTGGGATGGATCACATCATCAGTTCATTGCAGCAACATCAGTAAATCATAAACATATTCAATACACTTCTCATTGACATCACAGTAGAGAAAATAGGAAAACAGAAGACAACATTTAGGCAACAAGCGTCATGTCATATTAATTCTATGCAACAAATCCAAAACAGATAATTATTCTCCATAGGAGGAGACTGATCACATCCCAAAATTCAGTATATGACACAAACAGATCACATATTGTTCAAAACAGAAGACTCATCAAGACCATAGAAATATCGCAACAAATTGATCACTCTCGGATATTGACTTGGACTTGTATCAGGTTGATCATGATCTTCTTACAATTTCAAAGCTATCTCTATATATAGGCTTGCGCCTTTACATCAAAGGTCCACTTCTAACTAACTTCTAACCACTAATGACCTATGTCCACAAAACATGGTCAATTAATACATTAAATATTCAAAAGCAGTTATTCTTTCACCCATCGTGTTGATCTAGCCTTGCACGGTGTCGCGTGAGCTTGCGCAGCTACCGCAATGCTGCGCAACTCACTTACCCAAAACCCCTGCCAACATGCCCCCAACATAGTCTTGTGGCTGGTCCTCGAGCCACGTTAGGTAGACAAGGTACATGCCGATGTATTGGCCTTGAAATCTTCAAACTACTACGAGATCTCTCTAACCTATAACTGGACTCTTTCAACAGCACTTTGATAGTTGAGCAAATCCTGCTACACGGGGTGCGCCTCACCCACCTTGCCATCAACCATCTGCCGATTTTATTGCATCACCTACAGTGTTGCAACTGCTTTGACAAAAAACTGCCCACCAACTTCTTGAAACTCATCCAACTAGGCACAACACTTTTGTTGGAATTCTTGGGCGCAGGAAGCTCTATGTTGTAGGTCCTTCAACTCCTTAGACTGAGTGATCTGCGCCATGATTAGAAGTGCTCGTAGAAACATTTTCAGTGTCATCAAATCTCCTTCAACTTCTTGCACATGCATGGTCAACTGATTGAGTTGTTCATCTTGGACAACGCTTTGCTAGAACTGCATCATCGCTTCCATGATTGTCTTTGCTTCTTGATCCATTGTTTCAAACTGGGCTGCTATCTCCTCAATTGTAGCCTTCCATTCGGCAACCTACTCTGCGGCGTCTCTGGATGGACCAAGGCACTGAGCAAAATATTGGTGTCCTGGAGCTAGACAATAATTTCCCCAATTCGCTTGGCCTTAGCGAATACAGTAAGCTCGATCGTGCTCTCAAAGTTATGTTGACAGGCCTCATCAACAGCTTGCTCGACTGTGCCACAACTGGCACATAGTTGTGCCTTCTCAATGATAAGGCAGTCTTGCACCTTCTTAAGCTCGATGATTTCCTCAGCAGCCTTGCACTGTAGCTCGGCTTGTGCTTCCTTCAATGCCTCAATATCATGTACCTTCTCTTCCGCCAGTTGCACCCTGACCTGATGCAGCTCCTCAGCTTCTTTCTGCAGCTTCTCAGTTGCGCTCTGCAACTGTACATACCCATCACTAAGATCCGTCTGCCTATTTTCCAATTCCTAGGAAGAAACATGCTGCAGCTCCAAAAGCACCTGAGTGGGTAACTTGTTAAGATCCAAGGAAATGCTCTGGAGCTACCATAGTAAAAGGTTCACTTGTTCACTCCCCACGTCGATCACAGTCGGGGGAGCTTAAACGTTCCTAGCCCACGGCTCAGTGCTGGTCGACAGGAATTCCTCCATCACATTTTTCTCAGGTGTCCTCTTGGAAACAACATCATAAATAGAATTCAACTTATCTCTTACTACAACAAACCCTTCTTGGTTGGACTCTTGTATCTCTTGCGTCGCAGCCTTAGAGGATTCAGTGACCACTTTGATGAGTCATTGCATTTGGTCCTCCATGCCTGTTTGGGTACTGATTCTCGCATCATATTCTAGATGCCATTTGGTTCAAGTTTCCTCCCGCATGCATTGTGCTTCAACATCAGGGTTCATCGATGATTCATTGTCGAAGTCGTGAACACTTGCCTCCTTCTGGACAGGCTCGTCAGGGGCATTAGCTGGTGGCTCCTTAGAGAGTTCCTCTTGGCTCACGGGGTTGTGCCATTCAGCTAGCCACTCCTGAGAAAGAGCATCCAATTCTTCATTAGTGACTTTGTATGCCAGAGGTAGCTACTGCTTGTCGGGGTCCGACCATGCCTGGATATAAATGGAATGAGGCTTGATAGCAAACTGAATGAGCCATTGATACTAGGCTACTGCGTAATGGGATAAGTGGGGAACTTTAATAGCTGTGGCTTGCAGCGCTTCCCAATAGATCCAAAAATGGATCGCACAGTCTGTTTATCGATTGGGATACTCAACCCACCACAAATTCTAATAGCGTGCACCTCGACACACCTTCACCACATTGACTACCATCGGCTGATAATATTTTAGTTCCATCCATGCGACAAGCTCAATGAGAATTAACAGTCAACTGTAGGAAAATGGCCACCCGACCTAAGCAGTGAGAGCATCATCGAGCAACTGGTTGAGAAGAAACAAGGGCCGATTCATTTGTATGCCCTCTGCGCATTTTTGTGCACATGCGACCATGCCTGAGTTGCATTAGACTAGTCGATTCCGCTGAAAAATATTTCTCACCAAAATGCGCACCCTGATACACATCGCCTATGCATTAATGTTGTCGATATGATAGGCACGACCATCAAGCTGCAAGACAAATATTTCATTTAGCTGCTTGACAAGCTTCTTGTTAGTATCGCTCCCACGTATATATTATGTCAGATCTTCCCCGACCTTCAGCAAGCCCATAATGTTTGCAATTAATTCAATTGTGACAGGAATAGGCTCATTCAACAAGAGCATCCCACCATGAAAGTAGGCCAAGAGTTGTTCGACGCATGCATGAGCTTCATTCAGTCGCCCAAAGTGAGACATATTAATGAGATCCAACAATCCATATTTATTCAACCCGCTCGCCCATGGTTGAGGAATCCTCTGAATCGGTGCACCAGGCCATGATAGAATTGATTCATAGGGTTCATCCCGGACATCTTTGAGCAACAACAAATCATGGTATTCAAACTTCAGATTGATTAAGGTAGGGATGATATCTACCGAGCAAGTCATCCCTTTCGGTAGAGGCGGAAATTTGGGTGGATACTTCTAATTCTTTGTGGGACTCCTCAGCTTCACTCCCAGACGCGTTGGAGTGACATATCCCAGGATATCATTCACAGAGACACCCCTAGGTGCTGCAGACTCTATAGCTCCTGAGCTTGACAGCTCGGTCTGTGCAGTCCCCTCTCCTTGTACTCTATCTGAAGTGTGGGTGTGCCTCTTCTACGGCGGCATGGAATTGGGCTTCTGATCCTTCTGCTTTCCTTTAAGGATCGACAAAGAGCCTACCGGCATGCTCATGACTTCTTCCTCAATGGATGTGGGCCAAATGGGGGATTCCTTCTCACTGGAAATATCAATTGCTTCGGGGTCGCTCAACATGTCACACTCCTCAATCCTTACTATGCACCTCTATTCCACAACTTGCACTCAATACTCTTCAACTGTACTCGGCTCAACACTTTGTTCACTTGACTAGACTGCTCTAAACAATTCCTTCCTCCTGCATCCCACATGATTTTTATACACACTTCCCAATTCGAAATAATCATTGCCAAATCCACCGTGTCCATCATGACCAAATCCAGTAGTAATGACACCAAATCCTCTGACAATATTACCCTAGTAACAGTCAGATCAGCAATTAATGCGCGTCGCTTCAACAAGCGCCACCAGCTAACTGTTTTAACTACCTGCATTTATTGTTGATTTGACCAACCCGCAGCCCTGCGGCTATCATAGGTGGTCTCCCTTCTGTTGCTACTAAATCCTATCCTTGCGTGGCCTCTTTCCCTAGGATCGCCTTGCTGCTATCTAACAAAATATTCTGTTTTTTTTTTACAGCACCTCAAGTGGTGCATATATTTGACCTCGTCCTATAGGGATTTAAGCAACTCCCATTGATGAGCATCGACAGTACCGCACGATCTAATTGCTGTAACTGAACCACACCTCCAGAAGTAATGGAATGAACAAGATACAGGCCTAACCAGTGCATTTGTAACTTACCTGTATGTTTCATGAACTTGTTGTCATATAATAGCACCAAATCTCCTTTTGTAAACTACTTACTCTTAATGTGATGATCATGCTACGCCTTCTGTCGATCTTTTGCAAAGCGCTGGTGGAAGCATGCAATAAAGAGGTCCTCTTCAAGCTGGATCAACTATGCGATGTACTCTTCCAATGCTTCTGCATCATCCATTCCGGTCACCGCAGCGATTCACAAACTAGGAACAATGTATTCCATGGGCATGAATGCCTCTTTCCCATATAGTAGCTTAAACGGTGTCTATCCTGTCATCTATTTACAAGTGGTGCGATAGGCCCATAACATTGCTAGAATTTTCAAGTCCCAGTCATTGCGACTAGCATTACATACATTTGTCAATGTTGTTTCCAAAATTTTGTTGAACGCTTCAATAGTCCCATTCGCCTACAGATGGTATGGTGTGATTTTCTTATGTTGCACCTGCAACTCCTCAGTTAGTGCTCTCACAGTGCGGTTGATAAATTCACTGCCCTGGTCACTCATCAATATCCTGGTACACCCAAACTGTGTCACAATATTCTCAAATATGAACTTCGCTGCTGTCGCAACGGTACAATCCACAACTGCTGTATCCTTTTCCCACCTGGTCATATAGTCAGTTGCAGTAATGATGTATCGCACACCAGTCCTCTTCTTCAGTGGATTAATTGGACCCATAAAATCCATGGCCCATTTATCAAAATTTTGTAGAGTTACCTACGGCACAAGTGACATCTCATCCCGCCGCGATGGTTTACCGACATGTTGGCAGACGTCACAACTCCGCACATAGTCTGCGGCATCATTATGCAATGTAGGCCACCATAGCTCGACGCACAACAAATTCCACGTAGTAGACCTTCCTCCATAGTGACCTCCCATGATTCTTGCATGTGCTTCTTATAGAATGGGTCCCTACTCATGCGGTAGGATACACCGTCGCAAGATTTCATCTGGTCCAAGCTTGTATAACTACCCAGCAATCAACTGGAAATATGAAGCCTTTGCTACCAACTGCTTCTTCTGACTGGTTGATAGGTTCTCAGGGGAAACACTAGTGGAAAATAATTGAATGATTGGGGAATAATGATCATCTACGATATCAACACGGAATAGTTGCACATCTGGAAATCCATCATCAATATTGGTAGGTTCTTCTCCGGTCTCAATACAAGACAGGTGATTAGGACCAGCATTCAACTGTCATGGCTTCACAACTATTCCAAAGTCAAATTCCTGAAAAAGTAGCAGCCATTGAAAGATAGTCCCCCCCAACACACACTTATTGACCAAATATTGCAAAGCGGATGATCGGTGAACATATTGAAATGACCGCCTAGAAAATAGTGCCTAAACTTTTGCAAGGCATAAACCATTGCCAAGAATTCTCTTTCAGTCGTTGTGTAATTTTGTTCAGAAATGACAACTTCCTACTGGCATATGTGATCGGGTGATCTAGGTCGCCCTCCCCTGGTTGCGTGAGCACAACCCCCAACGCAACAGAATAGGCGTCGACATGCACATGGAACACCTTGTTCCAATCAGGGAATACCAGTATGGGTGCAGCGGTCATATTGGCCTTCATTGTGTCAAAACTTCCTTGGCATTCCTCACTCCACTCAAATTCAACATCCTTCTTCAATAGCTTCTCCATAGGGGCAGTAATCGCAGCGTATGCTTTGATGAAATTGTGATAGTACCCAGTGTTCCCTAGCGTCACCCAAAGCATATTCACATTCATCACTGGAGGCAAACTAAGAATTAGGGCGATTTTTTCTAGATCAACCAACATACCTTCCTTACATACTATGTGTCCGAGTAGCATTCCAAATGGTTCATAGAAAATGCACTTCTTAGAATTTAATACAATCTGACGTTGTCGACACCTTTCTAGCATCAATCGCAAGTTTTCGATATGGTCCCTAATTAGCCCATAGGCTGTCCAATCATCCATATATACTTGCAGGAAATTTTGAATAAATTCTTTCAATACAGCAACAACTACCCGAGAAAATATTGTTTTCACATTCTTCAGGCCAAAGGGCATGACTCTATATTGAAAACAATCCCATTTAGTGACAAACGTGGTCTTATGGCGATCCTCCATTGCAATCCGGATCTAGTGGTACCCTGAAAATCCATCTGTGAAGGAATACATCTCCTGACCTCCTACTCCTTCAAGGACCTCATCTGTAAATGGATTCGGGAATAGATCATCCATGCAGGCATCATTCAACTTTCTTAGGTCGACGCAAATGCAGACTTCACCAGTCTTTTTATCCTCAACCACCATAGGGCTTATCCACTTTGATTCTTCGACAGGCTCGATGATCCCAGCATCCAACATCCAATCAATCTCAGTCTTCACATGGTCCTTGTATTATGGGTTTAGTCAATACAGACTCTGTCGCATAGGTTTTACATCTGGTTTCAATGGGATTTTCATCTCCCCCAGGTCCCCTAATATCCCCTTCATTTTTTAGAACTGCGTCGAAAAAAGATCCTAGAATTCATGCAGCAGGTCTGTGATTTTGGCCATTGTTTCCTCGTCCCAATAGTCCCCAATATTGGAAAATTGTGGGTTCTCTTTTGACCCAATGTTGACTTTTTGGATCTTCAGCGAATGCCTCATTGAATCCGTCGGTATTTCTGGCGTTGCAACATCGCGGCTTCCTTTTGACTCTGGAATATTAACATTTTGCAACTCATCATCATCTTCAGGTTCCCGAGACAGATTGTAACATGTCATCATGGATTGCATCGAGCATTGCGCATGTGGATCAACTGAGTATGTGACAGGGATGACATTCAGCACTACGTCGCGGATAATGTGCAATGCATTATGTACCTCTGGGTTGGCATCCTGGAAACTAAACATCTGCGCAAAGCAATCTACATTTCCTGAACGACACCTCATGCAACCTATTTTTCCAATTTTCCAAAGAATCATCAGAATCAGAGGACACAGAACTATCGCTGCTCCATCCAAGTTCACCGTCAACGGTAGGGTGGATATAGTATTTAGAGATATTACATGTGTGATCCCAAATTCTACCGACTTCATCCCTCATAGGTTCAATATATCGACGTCCTTCTTGAGGGTCCATGGGAGCAATGAAACTGACATCCTGGTTCTCAAACATCATAACCCATTTTTTGAAATTGATAACCACCATGCTATCATTATCCCACCCAATTCCTATCAGTGCAGGATAGGAACCTCCATATTCAACCACTTCTATCACATCAAAATCAGCATACGTTGTGATACCTTCAACATCGACAACCAGGTTTGAGACGCGACCAATGGGCTGAAACTTTTCCTGATTTGCTAGTTGCAACTGCATCGGCAACCATCCCAATGTCAGCTTCCCCATCAACTGTCAAGATTGCTTGGTAATAATTTTTACATCTGATTCGAGATCAAGAATAACCGAGTGAACCTCATAATATCTGATCTGGATGTTGATCCTCATCTCCTTTCTTATCTTCCTCTTTTGCAAGGAGTTCACCGTGAAATCCTTCAATGTCTTATCCCGGTGGTACAATAACTTCTCAATATCGACAAGGGATTCAGGATCCCTTGCCAGCGATAGACAACTCTCAAATAAATTTTGCAAGGTACTATGCTATCATGATGGTCCTGCCTCTACAGATGAATCAAAAGCAGACAACATTTTGATAATAGGTAACTTACCCGGATTTCCCCCGATTGCATGCTTGGCCTCGAAGAAGGTTTCTTTCTTCATCGCAATATCAAATTCTACCTTTTTCTTTCCAGTGAACCAAAATTGTTGACGCGATCCATCTTCTCCATTTTTTGCACCAGCGCGAGTGACAACCCCAACGTCGAGATCCTTCGTTCACGGTTCGGCTTGAATTGTTGCAACCGTTGATCCTTAATTCAGGTTCTGGGATTGATTCAATGGTGGGTTCGTTGGTTGATTCTGAGTCTGTGGCAGGACTGATTCTACATCTTCAGTTGGTTCTGCACTTGGAATGTTGACTAGTTCTAAGTCTGCACATTCTACAACTGAGGAATGATTTCGGCCTACCACTTTGCAATCAGATGAGGGAAATTTTCAACATTATGCTCACTGGCCACACAGTATGTACACTGGGCATGAGGACACTCCCTCTGGTAGTGCTTGAATACTCCACAGGTATAACACTAGATTTATTCTTGACATCATCCTCCTCCTCGACCGAAGCCTCCTCCTCATCCCCTGAATCCTCCATGGAATCCTCCTAGAACTCCTCCTTGCTGAAACTCAGGCTAGGACAATTGCTACTACAGGGGGTTTGGTTGATGCTAGACATAGTGTGCAGCTTGAACATATTGTGGCTGAGGCCGAATGAGCAGTACTTGATTATACTGTGGTCATGGTGCAAACTATGGTTGTGCTGCGAACTCTGGCTGTAGTGAAAACTGTGGTTGTGCTATAAACTTCTGCTGCAATTGCGATGGGATAAAATGAATCTAGGGTGGAGTTGTTTACTACACCTACATTGTTGGTTGTGCCATCTATGGATGTGCTTGCATTTCCCGGGGGTCCTCACCTTTCACAAAGTATGAATCATATGTTATTTCCTAGAGCAAGTCATATGCTCGACAATTTTTATCGTCGTTTCCTACTAACCGACAAAAGGTACAGTACATAGTCTCTTCCTTGGTAACCATATTTTGCATGTAGTTGCAGTTCTCATGTCGAGGCCCAGAGACCTGACATATGCGACACCATGGTACACCAGTGCAGCTCAATGGGTTCGGGGCTCCTGAAAGAAAATAATTTCGGAACATCGGACATGTATCCTTGGTGTGTCCATCCGCATGACATCGGATGCACCAAAGGTTGTCATGATATTTCTTAGCCTTCTTGATATCTTGCAGTTGGAGAGTCAGATTGGCCAACTGTGCTTGAATCTGGTTCATCCCAACCACAGTTTCTCCTACTGGCGATGCTTCTAATTTCATCACGATTTCCAAATCCTCGCTCTGCATCGCAATATTTTGCTGCATTAACGGTTGTCTGATATGTGGGACAAGCATTGTGATGAACCACTCCTTGTGTTGAACATCACTCATATGGAAGCTGACTCAAGCCTTCAACATCTTAAACTGTTGATCAAAGTCCCAAATTGTTTCATTGGGGAACTGCTTGATTTCTTTGAACTCGTTAATGTACTAAGCCTCAGACTTCGGCTTCTTGAATTATTCAAATAACCCCTTACAAATCTCATCCAATGTTTTCGATGTATCTCCCTAAGGAACCAGCATGAATCTCATGTACCAATCCAGCGCATGACCCCTGAGGGTGGTTTCCAGCTGGATTTTCTTGACATTGTCATCCATAGTCTGTCAGGCGGTCCAGATCGCCTCAGACAAGAACTGGTATTTCTTTGGGTCATTGGTGTCATTTCCATGAAATTTTGGTAGCTTCATTTCATCACCCACCATTCTGAGCCTTCTTCCTCCGGCTAGTACTATATTGCTAGACTGCTGCTAACACGTCGGGAAAGTCGATGTAGAGTGCGTGTTTATTCCTAGTGGTGGAGTAGTGCGTGGAGGTGTGGACACATTATTGCTAGGGTTCAATGCTGTCATTATTCTGGGCATAGTATGGGCCTGGTCATCCTTGTCGTCACTAAAAGTTCACATTGTCCGGTGTGGTTGTTCTTTGCGGCATCACACTTCGATCATAGCAAGAACTTCTCCTATCCTCTGCCTCTTCTCTCGAAACCTTGCTCCTCCTCTTGTACAACCACTTGTTTCCTCAACGGCCTTCACAATATAAATAGAACTGATGCCCATCTACCCCTTAACTTTCCATGCATCTCCCCCCTTTCGTTGCGGTGTCTATAGCCTCCGCACACCAGAGTTCCACTACTCTTGTTCCATCTTTGAAATACCTTTTTTGTAGACAAACTGTTTAATAGATAGCTGCAGAGATAGCAAAAATATACCTCATGGTCCATTGAAGAAATCCTTTTCTTCTTCGCTAAATGAGTTATTGGTATCAACTGCAAACTCGGTAATGTATCCCTACAGGATATTGTCCAACCACACCTCAACAACACACGATACCTTATTGTATATTTCTTGTAATTTCTGGATCAGCTTCGGAGTCCAAGACGTCAGTTCTCCCCCTTGGAAGTTTTTCTTCTTAGAAGCAAACTTCGCTAGCCACTCATACAAGATGATAGGAAACTCACAGAAGAACCATTCATGATGACTGTCATGAATGTATCTGTCCAACCAATTTCCTATCGACAGCTTCGGATTCTGATTTTCTGTTTCAGAAAACTCTCGCAGGTTTAGAACAAACCACTCCTCAATCTTTGGTCGCGTTAGATTCTAAAACATATCCTCCTTTCAATCGTGACTCAGGTCCTGGAAACATAACCATTTGTTGGAAAAACCCACCAACAAAGCCTTGCTAAAAGGGGTTCTCACTCTGTCGACACCCAACCAGCGCGATCTCCCTGAGCACCGGCCCAGACAGGTTTTAACCTACCTAGAAACATCCGTAGAGTGGATGAAGTCTCACCTGAGATGTTCAAGGGAGAGTTGTCAGAACCAAGTTTCCAATAGTAATAAGGGAAGATATGGCATCCGCGTCTTTGACAACATAACTATCATATTACTCCAAGACACTCAACAAAACTTAAGATAGTTATCACAATTCATCTTCACAACTACGGATCTAATAGATCACATCATTCATTTATCACAACGGTGTTATCGCAACAATATCATTCATAAAACAACTTTAATAAGGTTCATCATCATTCATTAGAATTGGGATAGATCGCATCATCAGTTAATTGCAGCAACATCAGTAAATCATAAATAGATTCAATACACTTCTCATTGACATTTCAGCAGAGAAAACAGGAAAACATAAGACAACATTTAGGAAACAACTGTCATGTCATATTAATTCTATGCAACAAATCCAAAACAGATAATTCTTCTCCACAGCAAGAGACTGATCACATCCCAAAATTCAGTATCAGACACAGACAGATCGCAGATTGTTCAAAGTAGAAGACTCATCAAGACCATAGACAGATCTCAATAGATTGATCCCTCTCAGATATTGACTTGGACTTGTATCACGTTGATCATGATATTCTTACAATTCCAAAGCTAGCTCTATATATAGGCTTGCACCTTTACATCAAAGGTCCAATTCTAACTAACTTCTAACCACTAATGACCTATGTCCACAAAACATGGTCAATTAATACATTAAATATTCAAAAGCGGTTATTCTTCCACCCATCGCGTTGATCTGGCCTTGCATGGTGTCACATGAGCTTGTGCAACTGCCGCGACGTTGTGCAACTCACTTACCCAAAACCCCTGCCAACAAATTCCCTCATATGAATTTATCCTATGTGAGGAATAGTGTTAGATTGGAATTCCATGAGACATTCCATTTCATGTAGATATAGCTCACATAATAGATTCAACCTAGGAAAATTGCTATGAGTAAAGGTATCCAAAATTTGAGGGGTTATCATAATATGGTAAGGTTTCCCTTCCTTCAGAGATCTTATTTTGAACAGAGTCATTTGCTCAAAGAGAAATACAGAATAGGAGGGTGATGGAGCTCTATAGCTTAGCAATTCTTGAATTAAGATGTACATTTGCTCCTTCTCCTTCTGCTTAGATTTGAACTTCCTTAATTATTTGATCTTTTTTTGTAGACTCTCCCAACAAAATTTCTATGAAATGAGTTCCCTAGCTTTCCTTTCTCTAAGATATTTAATGGCCTTCCTGTGCTCATGAAGAGGGACCATTCCTTCCTCACACCGGCCATCACAATATCTCCATTTTCTTATTTTGAGATTTATCATTGAAAGCTCCTTTTCCATCTCTTGATTTCTTTCATCTCTTGTGTCTTGTTCATCCTCAGTATCCAGCTCAATGATCTCTTGTGGTTCCTAATCTCTTGCTTTATCCTCCATTTTTTTAGGAAAATGTAATTTATGAGTTTCAACAACTCCCTCTTGCTCCTTGAATCTCTTCCCTAATCACTTGTACCTCCTGCTTCAACAAATCATTTTCTAAGAGGAGGGTTTCTATTTGGAATTGACCCCTTTTGACAATAGGTTCTTGTGTATTGGCATACTTTGGTAATGCATTTGAGCTACCCATTAGTTATTGTGTTATAGGATGTGATTGAGGCTTTAAGATTGGGGTTTCAATCGGCTCCTCTTGCTACCTATGCTGCAAGAATAACTCTGGTCTTTTCTTTCTTTGATGGGCTGAGTGACTGTTTCTTGGTGCGTGACCTCCTCTTGTTTCTGTATGGCACAGGGGAGGTAAAGCCTTTTGAAACTATTTCGACCTCTTCTGAAACAAAGAAAGGATAATCATCCTTCTGGGATGATCCTTCCTTTTTCTTACTAGCTTCTTCTTCTGGTACAACAGAAAATTGGACCTGTTAGATTATAACCCTTTCTAGTTCAGGAGAGGATTCAATTTCTTGAATCAATCCTGCCTGGGATTCCATTTTCTCTCTTGTTTTTTCGACATTGGTCTCTACTTGGTGGGCTGGGATTCCTAAAGGCTCTTTGGGGTTTATAGATTGAGACCCTTCCACGGTTACAGCTTCCTCTAAACCCCCTTCTTGGACATTTTTAGCTTCCTCAACTTCCATGTCACTCCCCCCAACTTCATTTGATAGGATCTGGTCGTCATCTTCTTCCTTATAATCTTCCTCTTCTATAACCACATGGTATATCATGGCCCCAACAAAAAATTGTCCTAGGTTTGGTTTCATCGCTCAAGGGCCTGTAGTATTAATAATTTGATAAGGTTGTAGTTAGTGATAGAGGCTTGGGGGTGCTGAGAGCCTCTGTCATATTGTTCCATGTTTTGTAATCTCCTCTTAAGGTAATAAGGCATGTTAATTAGTGTACCATGGTGTATATGAGAAAGAAAGATAAAATAATATGTATATACAATTTAGTACCTACCTTCACATGTGATGTACTTCTTCAGGAATATCACAATCTAGTCCCACGGCTGGGGTAAACTCTCCAGCGATGTTCCCTGTCCTGTGGGTTGAACACTTTCCTCCGCTGCAAGGAAATTCCCTATTGCATTTAGGTTAGTTCTCCTTATGTTAAAACAATTCCTCCCAATTTTGGGTAGCCCTGTACAACTTCTGTTGTTGTTCAGTCTGAGGCTTCGATTCTCAAACCTTTAACCATTGAGTGGTTCCCCCTCATATTCATGGAAAACTATAATTCAATTTCCTTATGGAAGCCATTCAATCTCTCAAAGTAGGTCATCAATCCAGCCTCCTCAAATATATTGAAGGATTCTTTATTCCATCGCAACGTGTTTGTTTCCTTAGGCTCATGACGGGATGCAAACTCACCCATAATGTTCTTCTTCTGCAATTTCAGACATTGGAAATGAAAATTCCCCAATTTGGACGTTGGAGTTTCAGCAAGTAGGATCAACGATTAATAGTGGAGATTCATCATCTATTTTTGGAAAGTTGGGTAATCATGGAATAGACTCATGCTAAAAATGATCACATGGATTGGCGATGGTCAATAGGTAGGGAAAAAGGGTATTATTATGTCCTTTCTACTGAGAAAATCGGTTAAAGGTTGCTGACAGGGATGTACGAACATATTATAATCATGATTTTTCTACCACTTTATGCCTAGTTAGAATTATGATTAGAATTCATACCTCCATACTTACTATGATGAATCGTCAGCCTTCATGGTGGCATGCCCTTATTGTCAAATCAATTGATGAAGAGAACTCTTCACAAGCGGCTTCATAAATTCAGTTGGTCATATCCTAGAATGTTTCCATGCCAGCATTAATTATATGGCCATTTTAATGGATCATCGGCATAATTTTTGAAAAAGTGTAACATGAGCAATGTTATTTATCAAACATGCACTATAATATTACCGCCAATTCCACCGAAATCTAATTAGCTTAGTGTGAGGGTTGGCAGTGTTCTAACGGATAATTTATGGAGTTTCGATAAGAAGAAAAATAGTTAATGAATCTTTATCCAAAGATATAATGGAGTTTCAGAAAAAATATTAGCATGGTGTAGCCGCAAACAAGAATGTGAATAAAGTTTGGCCAAATTGGGAAGATTGGAGGAGTTTCGACAGAAAGCGGAGGAATTAGCGGAGTTTCAACAGAAATCAGAGGAATTGGTGGATTTTTGGTAGATGGTAGAGAAATTAGTAGAGTTTTGAAAAAAAACAGAGGAATTAGTGGAGTTTTGACAGATGGCAGAGAAATTGGCGGAGTTTCAGTAGAAAGTGGAGGAATTGGCAGAGTTTTGGAAAAAAGTGGAGAAATTGGCGGAGTTTGAGAAGAAAGCGAAGGAAGTGGAAGAGTTTTGACAGATGGAAAGATTCAACAGATGGAAATATTCAAATGGAGAAATTAGGGGAGTTTTAGCAGATGGAAAGATTCAACAATGCCCGATGAAATTGTCAAAAATCCATGATTCTTCTCCGTCCATATTTATGAGTGATTCTTCAACATCTACAAAGGACCGTTTACGATTTTTGCAATCAAGTGGCCCATTACGACTACTCAATTCCTATTGGATCCCTCACATTTATTCCTACGTACAAGTTTTCTAACCAAACCAATCAAATCTTAACTAAAAAAAACTATCAAGCAATTTACAAAACAAAAAACAAACATATTTATTTATGTCCAAATTCTTGTGGAAATATGCAAAAGATTAAAGAGTAACAGAAAGAGGAGGAGACTCATGTTCTTGTACCAATTGATAGTTCATATCAGCGACAACATGTGATACAAATGCATCCCTTGAGAGTGGCTTATGATAGAGTCGCAACCGATGGCCATTAGCAAAGAGTGGGGTTTTATTCTCATCAATCATGGTTAATCGAACAATCCCATTGTAAAATACTGTATCCACTTTGTAAGGTCCTAACCATCTAGTGCATAATTTACCCTTGAAATCATTCTTGAACCATGAATTGTATAATAAGGCCTAATATCCCTCACATAGCAACCTCTTCTTAATGAATCTGTCATGCCATATGGAGTGTTACTGTTGAACCACTGAAGTTTGATGCACAATAGTTGTGCATTTCTCAACAAGTTCATTCAGTTGATTCAACTAGTCCTTTTGAGCTTTCGTCATATCTAAATTTTCTTCTAACACTGTTCTCAAATTCTTTATTTCAAATTCAATAAGGAAGACAACATTTTTCCCATATACCAACTCATAAGGAGAGAATCATGTGGTATTACACCATGTATTCCTATATGCCCATAGTGATTCAGGGAGTTTCTCATCCCAATATTTGCAATGAATTTTCATTGTCTTTGTGAGGATAGCTTCAATTACTTTATTCATTCTTTCCACTTGGACATTAGCCTATGGATGATAAGTTGAAGGGATCATATGCTGGATATGGTATTTCTACATAAGAGATTCCATTTTACGAGATACAAACTGGGATCCTCCATATGTTACTATTTATTTAGGAACCCCAAAATGAGTAAACATTTCTTCATACAAGAAATCTATAATGGCTTGATCAATGGATCTCATTAGAGCTATGGATTCCACCCATTTGGTCATGTAGTTTGTACAAACCATAATATAAACTTTTTGTTTCAAAGGATGGTTAATAGGTCCTACAAAATCCAGGGCCCGTTTATCAAAAGGTTCCACCACCAACTATGGTTGCAGTGGCATTTCATCCAACTTATTGGGTTGACCTATCCTTTGGCAGCTATCACAATATTTCACATACCTTTTTGCATCTTGAAACAGGGTGGGCCATAAATAACCCATTCTCAGCACTTTATGTCCAGTTCTTTTGTTGGTAGAATGTCCTCCACACAGTTCATCATGGCATGCTTTCAGGATATTGTGGACCTCATCTTCCCTTACACATTTTCTAATCTCCAGGTTTAGGCCCGTGTAAAAGAGATATCCCTCTATCCAGCAGTACATGGAACTTTGTTGCACAATCCTTCATCTTTCCCTCTTTGAAAGGTGCATTGGTAGCTTCCCTACAACAATATAGTTATAAATATCTGCATACCACGGTGAATGAACTGAAACTGCAAATGAATGTTCATGAGGAAAAGAATCCTCAACCAGATAATTATAATCATTATTTGTTAGTTGAGAAAGAAAATCAACAACAACATTTTCCTTTCCTAGTCTATCAATAATAGTGATATCAAATTATCACAGTAAGAGAAACCACCTAGTCACTCGAGCATTAGTAACAAGTTTGTTCATCAAGTATTTAATAGTTTATTGATCAGTGTGGATGAAAGTAGAATACCTGGTGATATAGTGTTGGAACTTATTGATGGCATAAATGACAACAAGGAATTCTTTCTTGGTTACTGTGTAATTAGGTTAAGTAGGGGCCAAATTATTACTGATGTAATAGATTACTTATGGATTATGGCCTTCCTGCTGCCCCAACACATCCCAATGGCGGTATCTGAAGCATAAGAAGAAATATGGAAAGGTAAGTCCCAATTAATCCCACACAAAATAGGTGTTGTAGATAACCTCTTCTTTAATTTTGCAAACATTGTTTGGCATGCATCTGTCCAACTAAATTGTGCATCTTTCATTAGCAAGGTAAATAGGGGATATTATAGCTTAGAAATGTTTTCAATAAAACGTCTATAATAAATACCATGCCTAAGAATTCTATGTACCTCTTTCTGTGTTCTAGGAATGGGAATGTTCAGAATTACCTTAATTTTGGTAGGGTCCACTTGTATGCCTACAGTAGATATAAAGTGTCCCAAGAGTGCTATACCTTCACTCATCATCATTTGGCATTTTTCAGTACTAAGAGATAGGTGAGTCTGATCACATCATTTTAAAACCTTTTCCAAATTTCTCATATCTTCATCAAAATTGCTACCATAAGGTGTAAAATAGTCCATAAAAATTTCCATACAATCATTAACCATTTAAAAAGAAAATCCAATCATGGTTCATTGAAATGTAGCCGGTGCATTACATAACCCAAAATGAAGTACCCTATATGCAAAAGTGCCCCAAGGACATGTAAAAGTAGTCTTATCTTGGTCCTTAGGGGCAATCTGAATCTAGTTATACCCGCTAAAACCATCTAAAAGGGAGAAGATTTTTTTACCAAACAAGGTATCCAAGACCTGATTGATAAATGGAAAAGGGAAATAGTCTTTTTGTGTAGCCTTATTCAGCTAACGATAGTCGAAACAGATGCATCGTTTTCCATTCTTCTTGGGAACAATTACTAATGTGGAAACCCATTTGCTGTCTGAAATAAGGTAGATAAACCCAACCTTTAAATTTTTTTGAATTTCATCCTTCATGATATCTCTCATATTTGGATTCATTCTATGTTTTGGTTGAAATATGGGCCTATAATCATCCTTAATATAGATGTCGTGAGTACATAGCTCAGAGGGAATTTCTCTCTTGTCTGTGTATTCTCACACGAAGGATCACTTATATTGTTTTAGAAATGTAATCAAATGCTCTATTTCATTGGGCGTACATTTGGGATTAACGTTGTTGAGGATCTTTCCAGGTTCAATATCTACTAGGATGATATTTAAATTTTCAAGTATGGGAATAGTTTCAACACTTTTAACTAGGATTCTCTCAGTAAGTTATTATTGTTCAAGTTTGCTCAAGGTGTTATCTAGGATTTGATATGCATGTTTGGTAACTGACAATGGCTTACTAATGAAACTGCAGATGGTGTCATCCTCGGTTTGATTTGTAAAGGTCAAATCCCTTCCTATGGTCAGCAAGGGTTGAGTATTTTCTTCCTCCTCCAAATCTACCCATAATGAAATATCAACATCTGAAATGGGTCTATATGGAGGATATAAAGTCAAGCTCTTAGTATCGGTCCCATCAAATATTGTCATAGACCTTGATCTACAGCTGATATATGCATCTGCTTTTTCCAACCATGGTCTCCCCATAATTAATGGATGTCCCCCTAACTGTTATTTAGACTGGAGGACAGTAAAATCTTTAGGGTATTCCTATGAATCAACAGAAACTACCAAGTCATCCAAAATCTCCTCAGGTCTAATGGTGGATCTATCAGCCAATTCTAATACCGTGGGAGTTGGTCTAAGGTTGGTGAGTCCTAATTTCTTCACAGTTTTGATAGTCATCACATTTATTGTTGCCCCTAATTCTACTAATACATTAGGAATATTAGTATACCCAATATGTGCTGTAACGATGGGATTGTCAGGATCATCATATTTAGCCCAAGGATCTTTTCCCATCATTAACTCGGATAAATTCCCAACCACATGAAATGTAAGAGGATATTTAGGTTTCCTACCTGGTTTCTTCACACACAGATCGCTAAAATTTTTAGCATAGATGGGTAAATTAGGAAGGGCTTGCAACAAAGGAATCTCAACATACACATTTTTTAGTTCACCTAGAATATTGAAGCAAGGTTTCTCTACTGCTTTTTGTAAGGCCTCTCTCTCAGGATATGGTGGATTTCTCAGAATATGTACAGGGGTGGTTTCAATATGTGTTTCAGCAAGTGTTTCATTCGATGTTTCAACAGATGTTTCATCATCCTCAATAATGAGGATTGTTGTACTAACTGGGTTCTTAAATTGTTCATTCATTCTTTCTTTGGTCACACGGGATGAAACATTCTCAATAACAATAGGTTCTACATCCACCCGGATTGTATATGTAATTCATTACATGGAATGGGAGTAAAAGATGGCATGTTTGATGTTTCAAATTGTTGTACTACCTTATTGTTGGGGTTAGTGATAGGCTGAGCAGGAAGTTGGGGTCAAATTGGTGAACTAATTGGTGCAGCATTGTTAGGGAGTTGTAGTTGTGGTTGCTGATACTGTGGGTGAGGAGCTTGACTATGAGGAAATTAATTTCTTGGATAAGGATTTCTCCAACTAGGAGACAAGGGGCTTGTTGGTTCAAGTGTTGTGCCGATGAAGTCTAAGGGGTAGGTAATTGCGTTGTAGGATGAGTAGGTGGATGCCATTGAGTGTTTGGATAAGAATATCATGAAAGAACTGATTATTCATATTGTTCCAAAAATTGAAACATGTAGGATATGGATTCATACCTAGAGCATGAGGTTCCCAAGGCTTCTTTTGTGAGATGAAATAATTTTTCTCCACATCCACGGTGTACACTTGAAGGACTACCTTGAATTTTAGAAGTGAAGGGAATTATTTAGTATCATGATCCAAATCACATAGGCCACATACCTCCACCTTGTCAAGCAGGAATTCCCTCAATGGGTGCTTATTTCTACATTTAGCACAAAATACACCAAGTGCCAAATTTTCTTCTGCTTGCCTCTTCTTTTCTCTCAAGACATCCAACTGTGAGGAAATATAACTCATCATATCCTTTTTAAATTTTTCAAGAAGATTACCTATCTCTTTCCGAGTATCCCCTCCACTGGCTTACTTTTGTGCCCTTCTAAGGACATCTCAATCTCTTGTACTGGTTCTAGAATACTCTTTGGAGTATATTCAACATAGATCCAAAATATGATCAAAAGAATCCTTAGAGATGTCCCCCTTTTCTAGTAAATTGAGCATATCAAGGAAGTCTTCTCAGATTCCTCATATTAAAATGATTTTAAGAAAAACTCTCCCAATATCAACAGGGCTAGATCTCTATACATTATATAGGAGTCTTTCTACAAAGTCCTCTAAACTTGCATCATCTTTCTCCATCATTTTTAATAATTCCTCTCTCTTATCCTTAGTCCTGTAATAATACTGGTACTTTGCAAGAAATACTTGTTTCATTTGGTCCCATGTTGTAACAGTTTCACCACCCAAACTCATAAACCATCATAAAGAATTGCATTTCAAAGTGGCAAGAAATAATTTTAACTTATGTTCGCTAAAGATATAATAATAGCTTTGATTGAGGATATAAAATTCAAAAAGGAATGCATCTGGATATTCAATGGAATTACCATGTAAATTTGGCAGTACTGAAGGTGGGATATTTTTCATAGGGCCCTCTCTAGTTTTTTGTTGAATGGGTAGATAAAGCATAGAAATTGTTTTTTCATGTTGATTGTTTCCATTGTCCCCCACTCCCTCTTCATGATCATGATGATGATGTTCGTTGTTCATGATTTTATCGTGATATTTCTCTTCTTTCTTTTTCTGCTCCTCAAATTCATGTTGAAACTTCAACCACTCTTTTTTAGTCACCTCCTACCTGTTGATTTGATAGATCTCCTCTGATTTTCCTATGCCAGCAGAACTTCCCCTATCCTTTGGAGGTTGCTTCTTGGTGATAACAGGTGGGTTTGAAGTCCCTACGGGTATCTCCACGGTTTATACTAACGAATATGACCAAGGGAGGACATAACCCCCCCCTTCCTGAATATTATCTTCGAAATAGGGCTCTAGTCAAAGAATTATCCCTATCAATGAGCTCGTCAATAAATGTATCCCTTCCTAATCCTGGATTTCCACCATGACCTCTTCCACCTGCAAAGTTAGTACTTTTGGGGGTTTCCCTTTTGTTTCTTCTTGTAGTCATGCAAGCTTAAATAATCATACCTGATTCTCAAGGTAGGAACCCGTTTAGTCTGTTGAAGGATGCATGACTCTTCACTACGTCTTATCATACCTGCAACCCTAAAGATAAGGATAGCTAAAGAAAGTGAACTAATCATCTACCATTTATGTCTACCAATTACCTTCTCGGACAACAGTGACAAAATGTTGGTCGTTGTAATTGCCTATTAATTCAAATTTAATAAATAGATTGCTCAATATAAATTGTCAACCTAGATAAGTCTTGTTATTTCAAAGGTAATTAAGCAAAGTCTATGTGTAAACAGTTTAGTAACTGATCAATAAATGAAAGACACCCAATTTGTCTAGTTGCTAATATATGCTCTGCTAACTTTTCAATCTAACTTCAATCAACACATACCATTAAAGATTAAGGAAGTTCACACTCCTTCTATGTCATCATCTACATGATTACTACTCAAAGATATTTTAGATAAATTTCTTTTGCAAGAATTTAAATCCTATAACATCATCATGAAAGAAATTAAATTATACTTGATGTTTTCAACCAAAAAATTAATCGACCCTTCTTCTACTATGTAATTCTATGTGTAATCTACTAGTTCAGCACTCCATCAAAGAGAATTAACAATGGTAATATGCAGTAGCAGAGCGCAACTGTAATAGTAATAATAAACAACACACTTGCAGAAAGAAATGTTACACTACCCAACCAACTATTTAAACTATCAGCTAATGAAAGGAAATCTTATTCTTAATTCTCACACCATTCAATCAAGCAAAATGAATTCTTAATCAATTAAATTCTATGCCAATTAACCAAATTGTTTCAACAAACTAAAAGTAATCTAATTGCAAATTCACAACACACAAAACTAAAGAATCAAAGGAAACAACTACTAACTAATATCGACACCTCTGGTAGAAGTTGGGGCCTAGGCTTCTAACAGAGATGCCTCTAGAAGCTCTCAAAACTTAATACACAGTAATCATGAAAATGTTGTTTTTTTCATTGATAATGGATTTCAATTACAAAGTTCTTCACTCTTGCTACAAGTTCTTCCAAAATAAGCTTAATGTTCTATATGATCTCGTCTTCCAATATATACTGAGACAAGACATTTCAGGTTCCTTAATTTAGGAAGCCATGAAGATATCTGATCTTCAGGCTTCCAATTATACAATGCAGAAAATAGAAACAGTTACAATGATTATTCCATTAGAAAGAATTTTGTTTCATAATCAGCTGCGCCTTTACAACTAGAACTGATCCACATTGAACTAGTCTCAAGTGGTAGTGTGGGGGAGTAGCATGATCTGTTTCAGAAACGATCCAAATTAGGACCTAGATATGTGCAACTGATTCAAATTACTTTGGATCCCATGTGTATTAGCAAGCCAATATTCCTAGATTCCCTTATTTCTTTACTTACTTCTCATGAATTCATCACAAGTCAGCGTTACGAGGAATAAAATCCATAATCACAAGCATTTCTAAGCATTACTGTAACAAAAAAATAATGAATTATAACTATTCAAATCCATTCTTGTTCCTGGGAAATATAATTACTTGGTTGTAAATAAAAGGCAAAAATGGGGAAAAATGGTTGAATGGGAATAAGCAAAAAAGGGCATTTGTGTCACCCAACACACTCCCCTACTCTTGTTGGTTTGCATGTCCCCATGCAAAAACTAATTCTTTATTATGTACTTTATTTGACTATGTTTTTATGTATAGGATTTGGTTCTTGTTGAGAAACGCCCTTGATTTCAAATAGAGTAAAAATTGAGGTCGCGCGAGTGATGGAATATGAAAGGATGATGGATGGAAAGGTGATGGAGGTGGTGCATATTGAAATTGAGCTCACAGGAATATATGAACCAAGGAAAAAATCACAAATAGATTTCAGAGACAAATTTACTCAAAATATGATATGAAATAGTGTAATAATGATTTGCAACTATATATGCTTTCATTAACCAAAAGTAAAAATGGATACAATTCGGATAATTGTTACAATGTGTTATACTAGTATTAATAACCAGACAATTCGATTACATGAGAGTAAATTCAAATTGGTTAACTCAGACTAACTTAATGGATAACAGGATGTGTCTAAGTCACTAACAGAGCTTAACCAACTAGCTCTAGTTGTCTAAATTAGTGCCTTAATCAGTTAGAACCAGTTAAATAGTCTAACTGAATGTAGTACGTGAGGAAATGAGCCTTCCCACATGAAGCCATGCAAATACTGGCACTAACTGAATGTAACTGACTGTAACTGAATGTAACAAAATGTAGCTGACTCATAACTAGTCACCAACTGAATTCAACTGAAGGAGATTGGTGTCGACACTCCCAGTGGCTCCTAAATTGTAGGGATTGGTCTAGGAGGCACCTAAACTGATGCATACAAGTGCATTCAGTGGTATTTAGCCTCAATTAGTGTTCCCCACACTCTAGTAACCGGTACATGTGGTCCAATTAGGCCATGTGGACCCAATGGAACTAGTAACTCAATAATGACTTAAAAGACTCCTATTTTAGGCATAATTGACCAAATTGGACATGTGAGGATTATAATCCTAACACCCCCCCTGAATGCTAACTTGGATAATTTGTGGGCCCTGGTAACTAATACCATAGGTCATCCATTACAACTAAAATGAAAAATTAATTGCTTAATACAAATAAGGAATTAGGGAAAAACCTCATGGGAAAAATACCCCCCCTCAAACTAAGTAGGTAAAATCAGGATATAAGCTAGTTCTTCTATGCACAGGTATCCTAGGGCCTGGCATGTGAAATTTTCCATCCAAACTAAATGATTATGTCTATAGGAATCTTCCTCTTTGGAAGAATAATAATGTGCTCAACTGAATCAGGAACATAGACAACTGCTAGATGAAAATTGGACCCATGTAGAGTAACTGGAATCAATTGATAAGAGAGAAAAAGTGCTTGAGAATTTGAACCATCTAAGGAAAATGAAAGCAACTGATATATTGCAGCCATGAACAGAAAACCATGTGAGGTAATATCAGCTCCAAGTGTTAGGAGCAAGTGTCTAGGAGGATGCATACTGTCTCCCTCTTTACTAGTTCTATGAGGAGATGAGCATGTGATCAAAGGTAGAGAAGCCTTGGGACCGTGGAGAGTGAATGATTAAGCTCCATAATATGAGAATATGAGATATCAAATATCTCATAAACTTTTGGAGAAGTAGGAGAGGCAGTCACTGCAAGGAGACTTTATTCCATTCAAATTGACTGTGTAGAAGACTTTGCTTCTTCTTCATCTTGAACAACTTCATCAGAGAGAGTAGAGGTCAATAATTTTGAGTAAAGAACCCTTGTGGTGTGGATGTGATCTCCAAATTTTTATTATGATCCTCATTGTGCTTTCCAAATTTTCTATCCAATTTTGTCCAGAGATCCTTTGGGTATTCAGCAGATTTAACGAGGTAGCGCAAGCTTGGAGAAAGGGCCAGACAAATTGTTCCAAAATACCTATCACCGTCATTTATCCGGTCATTCTCATCCTCATAAAACTCTCTACCAAGTACAATAGACACATCATAGAGGTCTTTTCTCTTGAGAGATGAAATCATCTTCAACTTCCATTCTGAATAGCTTGTAATGGGGTGAGAAGAGGAACTGTTGAATCCATTCGAAGTTGTACCTGCAATTACATACAAAAAAAAAAGTAAGGTCGAACAACCTACAATTTTGGAGTTTGCTTTATACCCAGATTAGTTAATCAAGAAATATTGATCAACAATTTATTTGCTTGAGAATTGTGTGGTAAACTATCCACTTCTGATGCAGAGCTGGAATGTTTTTGAACTTTTTTGCTCAAATTGCTTCATTGATCCAACATGAAATCTTGTCGAGGCTCTAATACCATATGAAAATTGAGATCACAGGAATATATGAACCAAGGAAAAAATCACAAATAGATTTCAGAGACAAATTTACTCAAAATATGATATGAAACAATGCAATAATGATTTGCAGTTGTATATGTTTTCATTAATCAAAAGTAAAAATGAATGTAATCTAAATAATTGTTACAATGTGTTACATTGATATTAATAACCAGACAATTCTAATACATGAGAGAAAATTCAAATTGGTTAACTCAAAATAACTGGAAGGATAACAGGATGTGTTTAAGTCACTATCAGAGCTTAACTAGCTAGCTCTAGTTGCCTAAATCGGTGCCTCAATCAGTTAGAATCAGTTAACTAGTCTAACTGAATGTGGTAGGTGAGTAAATGCACCTTACCACATGTATACATGCAAATACTAACACTAACTAAATGTAACTCACTCATAACTGTTATATTTTTATCATTTAATAAATATGATCTAGGTTCTTATCTAAGAGAATAACATGCACATCAATAATCACAAGAGACAAGAGACACAAATAATTTTCCTCGGGGAAACCATAAAGGAGAAAACCCTGCAACCTCCTCATAGATAGAATGAGCACCAATGTCAAAAGTAAAACCCAAAGATACAAAGATGATCTCTGATAGTTGTTCTCTCTCTCCCTTGTGCGAGCTACTCTTCTCTCACTCATGCGCTACTATTGAGTGAGTGTGTGTGACAAATAGAGAGTCTCACTCTCTATTTATACTTGTTTTCCACTTGACAATTACTCTATAGGGCTGACCTCACTAAGAGAGTCTAATAACCCTAATATGACTCAACTTTGGGGACTATTTCCCCGACTTACAATGGATGGTTAACCTCAATGACTTTACACGAGTTTATTATATTAATGACTCTCCCGATTGGAGGAACAAACCTCTACATCAGGGTACAATAAAATACAAGAAGAAATATACAAGTGAATACATTCCAAAGTTAAAAATACATCAACACTCCCTCTTAACTACGAATGTATTCTCTTGATACAGTTCATCATCACAAGTCTTTGTCATTGGATCATCATCAACATCACTAGTGCTGCTATCTCCAACAATGGTTATATCTCAGAAATCTACGTGTCCTAGGAATTTCTACAGAGCCAACCCTTTTTCATGCGGGATGTAGGACTTGCCTCTGTAAGGGCTTCCTCTACAGAGCCAGCCCTTTTTCATGTTGGATGTAGTGCCTTGCCTCTTCAAGGAATTCCTCTACAGATCCAGTCCTTTTTCATGCTAGATGTAGTGCCTTGCCTCTACAAGGAATTCCTCTATAGAGCTAGCCCTTTTTCATTTTGGATGTAGTTCCTTGCCTCTACAATTAGGACTTTCTCTACATATCCAGCCATTTTTTTATGTTGGATGTAGTGCCTTTCCTCTGCAAGGACTTCCTCTATAGAGGCATCCCTTTTTCATGATGGATGTAGTTCCTTGCCTCTGTAAGGAATTCCCCTACATATCCAGCCCTTTTACATGCTGGATGTAGTGCCTTGCCTCTGCAAGGACTTCCTCTTCAGATCATCTTGGAGCAAAATCCAAATACACATAACACAACATTCACATTCACCAGCATGGTAGGACACACCTACTACCATCCAGGAAAGTCTTCAGCACTTACATCCACTGGCATGGTAGGACACACCAACTACCATCCGGGAAGGGATCTGTATCACTTTACCTTGGTGGGAACCTCTATCTAAATAACACCAAGCTTCTCTATGAAGTACTCAAACTTCACTCTTTCCATTTCTAGCATAGAATCACATCGGGGATGATTACATCCAAGGATAACCTACGAGCTTCATTAGGACTGATTACATCCAAGGACAACCTACAGGACTAATTACATCTGAGAAACCTATGAGCTTCGCCAGGATTTTATGCTTACACAACCTATCTCACTGGCTATGATAGAAGTCATCATTCCCTCTTTCAAGAGATCTTGATTTGGATCACATATTGGAGCTTCACTGCTCCTTTATGCATCATACAAAAATGCAAGTTAGATCAATCAAGTCAAATAGTAGCTTTAAAAAGAAACATGCTACCTCACAAATAGTTGAGCAAGTGGCAACATATTTTTCCCCAGCTATTCTCGGCACCATGTAAGACTCCATCCTGCCAAACCAGTAGCCCATACTGGATCTCAAACTGAAGAAGCAACCCAAGGTGCTCTTCTTCTCAGTGGTGCTACCAATCCGAATCAACATAACCATGCAAGTTAGTATTTTGATTCATATCATACTTGAGTCCATACTCAACTGTACCCTTCAGGTACCTCACTACATGCTTTGCAACTAGGTGAGCATGTCTCAGATCTGTTAAGAACTAGCTCAGGTTGTTCACAGTAAAGCATATGTCTGGTCTCATATTCGTCAGGAACATCAATGAACAAATCATTTGACGATACACCATGGCATCAACCGTGTCTGATGAAGCATCACTCAATAGCTTCAGGTTTGATGCCATAAGTGTGGTCATGGCCTTGCATTCCATCATCCCAAACCTCTTCAATATCTCCACTGCATACTCCCCTTGTCTAAGGGAGATTCCATCCACACTCTGCCACACCTTCATGCCTAGAAAGTAGTGCATCATACCCAAGTCCTTCATCTCAAACTCGACAGCAAGTCTCCTTCTTGCAACTTTAAATAGTTCCTCTTTTCTTTTCAGGAACATGTGATCGACATATAACAGGAGCATCACTGGTATTCTACCTTCAACCTTGAAGTAAAGGTTGGAATCTGCTTTACTCTCAAGAAATCCTAGAGCCATTAGTAATTTTTCCATCCTGTCGTACCATGTTGAACCTTAGGATCTTCTGCAGTCACTCCCTTTGAAGTAGAGCATCATTCTCCCTTTGTATTTTATACTCTATGTATTGAAACATTCTGTAATGGAGTGACACGTAGCTTCCTCTTCTACTAATATTCTATGTATCCATCTAGGGTC
This sequence comes from Pseudotsuga menziesii, assembly GCA_001517045.1. NCBI lineage: Eukaryota > Viridiplantae > Streptophyta > Pinopsida > Pinales > Pinaceae > Pseudotsuga > Pseudotsuga menziesii. The sequence goes on along the minus strand of LPNX011068240.1, from coordinate 96,751 downwards.
ACTAGATACCAATATCCTCTATCTTGAACTTTGTTTGAAAATTTATACTCGCACCCATCTGTGAGCTTGTCATCCTGTATAGGCTTTCATCTTCAACCTTGTTGCAAAGGTTAAGATCTTCATCACTCTAGGTGATATTTAAGATCCTCATGTATGTGTCATGGGTGCCTTTTGAGCTTGTACAATCCCTTCTTTAATTTGCACATATGAGTCTTCCTGTCATGTCTGTCAACTCCCAGTGGCTACTCTACATATACTTGACTCGTCACTGGTGCAAATTCCTTCATTCTTTCCTTGTATCCTATGATGTTGCTATCTACTGCATGCTAGATCTTGTAGATCCATATGGAAGACATTGCGGACTTCCCTTCAGGGCTCGATACTGCATCCTAGACATCATTATTCTTGAGCTGGTGTTTTCCTTCCCTTTCTTCTTGGCTACTTCTTCGTAGATGGAAGGCTCTACATCAATGATGTCGCTCAACAGTGTCACATAACTAGAGTGTGTCTGAGGACTCTTGAAGTCTCGTCATACTATTCTTCATTTTGGATTATTTCTTGAACTATTGTCACTTGTTCTTTGAAACAAGTCTCATCATTATTTTCTTGTAGGTGATTGTACGTGATATTTCCTACAAGTCAAATGCACTAGTTGTATGGTTAGAAACATTTCATAAGGCATATTCACAATGGAAAATTCTTATGCATAAATATGTAATCAAGCAACTATTTTAGCCAATACAACATTAATCCATATCTAGTATACACAGAAACTTTCCAAATGCCTTCCATCTCTACCATTACATTATTGATATTGTGCATTAATCCCAATATGTCAACAAATAGGTTTCATCCTAGATAAGTAGCAATGGAGTGTTGTATAGCACTATATGATACTTACCCATAACATGCATATTAGTAGTATATTGTTCATTAATGCAAACATTCTATCATGCATAATACATTTCACAACTAAACAATGTCATACAAACAACTAGATATATAGGAAAAGAAAATTCAAATAGTTATCTTTATTTGTTTCATGGGTAGACTACTTCTTGAGCCTTCATCTTCATCATCTTATTCATTCATAACATCATCATTTCTTATCCAAATGCTAAGATGGATAAGAGGTTCTTTAAGAATAGAGTCCTTCATATTCCTCATCACTCGAGGGATCTTCTTTGAATCGCGAGAGCTTGATATTTAGTTGCTCCCATCTTATCTTCTCTTATTATGAGTTGATATTCTTCTTGTGTGCACTCTTCCCAGAGTCTGTTGAAGGTAATCACTTCCTTCTTAAACACATTCCTCAAATGAATGAATCCCATGATCCTTGGAGGTCATTCAAGGTGTTTATAACACTATCTTATTCTTCTTCGATTGCCTCATCATAGAATCAAACATTTCCTTTTGGTGTCTTCAAGGATGATACATGAGGGATGAGATGATCTTTAATAGAATCTGCCATGATTCTATTGCCTCTATCCTTATCCTCATCTTCCTCTGGCTCTTAGAACTTATTTACTCAAAATACTGATCTAAGTCAATTTATTCAAGGATAACGGAGTTCCTATTTGTCATCTTCACCAATCTTGTCATCAATATGGTGTGATTAGTCATTTTAAAATGAGAACCTTAAATGTAAATAGCAAAAAATTGGATCTTACAGATTTGAGATGTCCATTCTATTTCTAGAGCTGGATGATCTAGGGTTTGTAAGAGAAACCCTAATTTTAAAAACTTGGAATTTAAAACTTCTAATTGGATAGAAATATGGAACTCTTCAAGTTTAGTTGTTCAATGTACTCCATTTCTAAAAATAGTGGAGGGAATCTCTTGGAATAGGAAGCCCTAGTTTTCCAATTTCTTCTGCAGAAATGACTAATATTGCTTATGTTGTATCTCCAAAGTTTTGGGTCCTTTAGGTATGAAACTTCTTAATATTATATCTGGATAAGTATTCTTTCCAACCCCATAGGTTAGACAAGAAATGGATTCACTAAGTGGGACTTATTGGTATTTTCCCAAGGTGACTGTTTTGGGGATTGTTCAGGGTAGAAAACTTGTACGGACTACCACATGTCAGTGTTTCACATTTTGGATTTGAAAAACTTACCACATAAAAAAAATTCCATTTTCTACTTGCAACATTTTGCGAAATTTAGTTTGGACCTTCCTATACCGAGATATAGAAAATCTCCCTAGGCCACCTGTTTATGACTGTATTCTAGAGGAGGCTGGAACCCTGATTTGGAGGAACCATATCTCCTTCAGTATAGCGATTCCAAGGCTGAAATTTTAACATATTGTACAAAATGAATTTCTCTTCGGCATTTAAAATTTTTGTCTTCTGATCCTTCCCCAATCTCTCATTATAGCCAATGTTCTAGGATTGCTAAATTCAGTCTTCTAGGGTTTCCAAGAATGAAACCCTAATTTACATTAGCTTCCATTACAGCTGTACAGTGAAACTTCTCTGATTTAGAAACGGCTACCACTAATTGATGCGCCCTAGTGAGGATAGTTAGCCTAGCCATCCCTTTTTGATGATCCGTGGAGAGAACACCTTCAACTAGGAAGCTCTAGTTTTCACAGCTGCACAGTGTCTTCTTCTCAGGTTAGATCTGATACCATGTTAGATTTTTATCATTTAATAAATATGATCTAGGATCTTATCTGAGAGAATAACATGCACAACAATAATCACAAGAGACAAGAGACACAAATAATTTTCCTCGAGGAAACCATAAAGGAGAAAACCTCGGAACCTCCTCAGAGATAGAATGAGCGCCAATAGCAAAAGTAAAACCCAAAGATACAAAGATGATCTCTGGTAGATGTTATCTCTCTCTCCCTTGTGCAAGATACTCTTCTCTCACTCATGCATTACTATTGAGTGAGTGTGTGTAACAAATAGAGAGTCTCACTCTCTATTTATACTTGTTTTCCACTTGACAATTACTCTACAGGGCCGACCTCACTAGGAGAGTCTAATAACCCTAATATGACTCAACTGTGGGGACTATTGCCCCGACTTAAAATGGAGGGTTAACCTCAATGAATTTACATGAATTTATTATATTAATGAATCTCTTAATCAGAGGAACAATCATCTTTGTCTAGGTATAATGAAATACAATAAGAAATATACAAGTAAGTACATTCTGAAGTTACAAATACATCAACAATAACTAGTCACTAACTGAACTCAACTAAAGGAGGTTGGTGTCGGCACTTCCAATGGCTCCTAAATTGTAGGGATTGGTCTAGGAGGCACTTAAAATGGTTCATGCAAGTGCGGTTAGTGGTAGTTAGCCTCAATTAGTGTTCCCCACACTCTACTAACTGGTACATGTGGTCCAATTAGGCCATGTGAACCCAATGGAACTAGTGACTCAATAGTGACTGAGAAGACTCATATTTTCGGCATAATTGACCAAATTGGACATGTGAGGATTATAATACTAACATTGGGAGTATGGATATGGACTTGAGAAAATGTATACTCTTTGTTTTAAGACCAGTGTTTACTTGTTGTTCTTTGATTTGGATAATCAATAGTGACTTCAGCCTCTATTGAGAACATTCAGTTTTGGGAATGCTTTATAATGGACATGGAGAAGATACTATAGATGTTGTGTTATATGTATGAACCACAATACTTTACTTTTTAATCTTATGGTCTTATTAGAGTATGCATTTTATTATGGATAATGGATTTCAAATAGAAGGTTATAATGGTTGGTGACGATAAGGGTTTATGGAAGATAAAATGTATAGAATTTGTAGTGGTTAATCAACAAGATTCTTTAAATTTTTAATGAGTTAAATAGTCTTAAATATGTTTTACCTCAAGTTTACCTTGACTTTCATTCATTCTATAGGATAAAATGGAACATGGTACATGTTGATTGAAACTGAAGATGAAGCTAAGCAAGCTAAAAAATGATGAATGTTGAATGGTTGAAGGAATTATAAAGATGCTGAAAAAAATGAATATGAAGATATCCCCCACACCTAAGAGTTTGCATGTCCTCATGCAAACAAGGTGAGGAATTTTGGATGATGTTACTGAAACAAGGAAAGAAATTGCTACAAATTGTGGACCCATAAAATCATATAGTATTCAACAACTACAAAACCATGGTACAATTCTTATCATGCAAATGAATGTGTTGATGTTTAGCATGAAAAGAAATAATTGGATTACCAACCATTAAGGTATGTCCTTAACCAATGTGAAGCAACTCATCATTAATGATAACGAGTGCTAAGCATCTTAACAGGTATGAGTGGATGTGAGTCAACTGCAATATTTGTCAATCAATAGGCATTGATGAATCCCCATGATTTACAACAAGGAAATATTCCATTGATGTATGCAAATACCAAGGAACTATACATAACTCAAGTATTGTTACCTATATAATTTGTTGAAGTCGATAGGACAAGACCATTGGATGGTGGACCTTAATGAATTCCACATTATCAAATATGACTACAAAACATAAATTATTTGTAGAATTGTCACGTCCCCATGCCTCCGACTGGCAAGGAGGACGCGACTAAGAGCTTGATCAGACCGGGTTAAGAGCCCATGAACATGTACAGGCTAAAAAGTACATAAATAGAATGCTGCCAGGAATGCGTTATGATAAACCATGCACAAATGCCATTGTTTAACACACACAGATGCATTCATTTAACATACACAGCGGAAACATCATCATTTCTACAGCATTCATACAACATGCTCATTCCGTTTTAATTAACAGTAAATATAGAATTTGCAGAGGTAAAATGTACATGATCACTTATCTTATGAAAGAATTGCTCCGCAACCAGCTACGTCGCTGCAACGTTCCACCCAACCATAGGCCAGCGTGCTCCTTAATCTCTCAACAATGCTGCCACCCCCGAGCTGGGCATGATTCTCCAAGGAATAAGGGAACTAGCAGGCTTACACATAGCCAGGATACACAAAACACATAGCCAAGCCAACCAAGTTGGGTTTATCAGGCCATTAAGGAGCTGAAGAAGGAAATTGCTAAGCTGGTGAGCTCCTTACCGAGCCAAGAACACCCACACCAAAACTAGCCTGACCTCTAAGACACCCATCCACACCCAACACAAGGAATCAGTCCCTTCTCTGCTACACAGTCCCTCAGGCCCTGCATTCCCTTCCAGTGCTATTCAGGGGTGATGGAGAAGAAGGCCAGCCCTCTAGTTCTATCTGCGTGGTTTCTAACACCAGGTTTATCAAGCAACCAAGCCAAAATCCTCACTCCTCACACAGTCCAAAGACCAACCATTGCACTCAGGCAACCAATTTAGCTATCACAACTTAAATAGGAAAACGAATTACACAGCCCCAATGAAACAGCAAAAACGGCTCACAACGTGGGGGAAAACACACAGTCTTGAAGCTTATCAGGGAAACCAACTCACAGCAGGGAGAGACGTCCCAAATAGCCAGTGCGTGAGACCCAAAAGTCAGTGAGACAGCCAAAAACGTGAATGGCTCTTCACAGCCATGGTAAAAACACATGAAATCACAAAAACGTGAATGGAAAATGCACCAGCAGCCCCAAAAACGTGAGGAAGACAACCCAGGCCCTGGCATTACAAAAACGACCTCCAATCCATGGGAAAAATGAAACCAACAGCCAAAACGTGGGATCCAAACACACATGAAAAACTCCAGCTGCTCCCAAAACGTGAGGAAACTGAAAAACGTGAATGCCTGGCAGAATGGCATACGTTTTTGGGCATTTTTCTTGCCAAGGAAGTCAGAACACGTTTTTCAAAAATGGGTCTCTGCCCAATTCGAATTTTGGTTGCCCATACTCTTCCCCTTCCATGCAATAACTAACTCAACCACATTCTGGCAGAAATAAATGATTGGGAAAAAGACAAGAAAGGTAGTTGACAGTTTGATGGGTTTTCTCATAGACATTTGGCTTTTCCCCATTGGCCCCATAGGTTAAATATTTCACCCCCCTTATCCTTAGAAAATCATGCCCCATTCGATTTGGTTGCCGCGGCCGTAGCTGGTTGTGTCCATTAATTAATTATGATGCATATTTACATAATGGCCAACATAATATGTGCCGCATGCCCCGATATTCAATCAGTGACAATTAAATCCAAAACATAGCATTACCGATCAATGGCGGGGCCTTGGCCTTTAGCTCCACACCATGATCATTTACAATATATACATCATATACATCTAATGTAACGGGGTCAAGACCGGGACATTACAAGAATACGTGATTTATAGAGCTCACAGAAGTTATTGAGAACTTTTCCCACCACTTGTATGGTTTTCAAGCAAAGTTCGTGTCCAGTTGCGTCGGTAAACTATTTTTCACAAAAGGACTTATTTTATCTTTTACTATTTTATTTATTTATTTATGTACATCATACTAATCTATTTTTACAAAAGATATTCTCCTTCAAGTGTAGGAGTACTTCCAGTGAAGCCCAGTGCGTAACAGGATTACAAACATATTCATACTCAGGCTTGGAAAATGTGCTTTAAAATATACAAGAGTATAGAAAACTAGTTGCTTAGAAATGATATGATGCAAAGAGTTGTTGGAGAAGCGAGTACTTTGATGTGACAATTATATGGAACCATATTTCAATGTAGTCCAGTATTATTCTTGTTTCACTTCCTCATTTAGACCACTATGAATGTATTCTTCTATCATGCCATGCATATCATCTATTTTTTGGATGATTGGTCTCTTGAGTGCATATAGGATCTTAAGAGAGGCATATAAAGAACTCGATCTCAAGTTCTAGAGGTTTCTCTCCATCAGATGTGGCCCATGGTTCTTTAGTCCTCCCTATAGGTTGAAAAATATGATTAGAGGAGGATTCTCGATCTTCTTGTAGGTATGGATATTAGGAGATTGATTATATCATGTATTTTGGAGAATTATATAGGTTCTTGACTATTGTCAAGATGTGCTCTTCCTAAGAAGAAGAGAGATCCCAGTTGCTGCTAGGACTTGGGAGAGTTCTTCCAAACTCATGATCATATTTGAATCCATCTTACTGGTTTATGGGTCATGTCTCACACATGGATTAGTACATGGGGTTATTTCAGTACCCAAACTAATTTTGATTTTTAATGTTTAAAAAAAATGAAATGACAACTGACTACACACTCGAATAAAATGTAAGCAAACTAAAAAGAAAAAATATAAACTAATTGTAGAATCGAAAAGTACACCACACTTTGAGCTCCTCTTGCCACTAGGATCTTACTGTCACTGGGTTATCTTTTCACACTAGTTAGCTCTTCATAAATAAAATTCACTTTTCATAAAATCAAACACTCTTTTCTAATAAAGGAAAGCACACTTGTGAAAGGAAAACACACTTTTCATATAGAAGGAGACAACAAGGCTTCAGAGAAACCCCACTAAAGTGGACGCACAGGTTCTTACCTCTCATATTACCGTTTTATATCCTCCCCCAAGTTTTCTTTGTAACTAAATCACACTTAAAACATAAAACTTGTGAAAAAAAATATATTGTAATCCCTTTAGCACCTCCTTGACAACAACACCAAAAATGTTGGTAAAAATATATGTCAATTAATATTTAACATTAAATTATCAACTGGGAATCGTAAGCTTCGAGGTACCAACATAGTATGTGTGGGACTAGAGGCTAATATCTATCCTAATCTAAAGCTGGAAAACACATGTCAATGCAATAAACGAAACAATTAAATTAAAATGAACTCAATTATCTGGAAATAATATAACACCTTAGGATTATTCCCATCACTATAAGGACATATCTAGTGAGTTATACCTTGATATTCCTTTGGTTATTAAGAATTTAAAATCTAACATAAAATATAATGTACATAAAATGTTTGAAATCAAAGTACAATAACTTAATTAAAATATGAAATCTAGGTGCATGAATAAAGCATAATTAAACACTGGGTGCACAAATAAAATAGAAAGTTAAATACATAAAATAGATTTAAGTGCGGAAAAATAAAATTAATCTATGGAAAATAAAAGGAAAATTATGCTATGAAAAATCAAAGTAAACTAACTAAAGAGAAAAACACCTAAAAAAATTAGAGATGAAATTAGAATTCAAGTTATGAAAATGAAATTCCCTTCAAAAGAAGCATCCAAAAAAAGACAATAAAAATAGAAATGACACGATATTGGAATAATATAGTGGAAAATTTTCAATAAATGAGATAATTGTTCAACAACATTCTAATTAACCCAACAAGTGTACAACTATTTATAAGAAGATAACTTTTAATTTGTGTATGATAAGATTATAATGAGTTGTTGCAACAAAAAAACAAAAGAAACCAATACAGTGATATTACAAAAGAAATATTAACACAATAATTTTATAACAATGCAATATTTTAATACAAACAAGAAAGAAAATATAATTTATTATTATTAATATAACAATGCAATTTGTTTAAGAAACAACAAACAATAAATAATACTATTTACATAACAATAAATAGTAAGCAATTTAACATTACAAAACAATAAATAGTAAGCAATTTAACGTAGATACAGTATATAAATATTATGACTAATACACAACACTGGAATTTCTAACAATGTGTGGATTTATAAATGGAGAAATCTAATGTTACAATATGAACAATATACATATGGTATTAATAAACTGAAGTGAACAACTGAATGGAAGGGGAGAATGATATTACAAATATAATTTGTTTGTAATGGAAGATCTAGTTTGTGTAAGTGCTCGAAAATGTAGAGTAACAGAACGAGAATGTAAGTGCAATTGTAGATCTGGATTGTGAAGTACTAGAATGCATAAATACTGGTCAGAATCAAAGTGTTGGAACATGAATAAGTGCCAGAATGGGAGTGTTGAAATGGATAGTGCCGAAACAAATTCCAGTGTGAGAATGAGTTTCAATGTCATAATGAATTATAACACAAGAATCAAACTACATAAAACACTTGTAGGAATAACACAGGTGTAGGAAACACATGGAATGCACAAGATTTGTAGAATGGAAAGTGAATTATAAATGAATGTGAATGAAATCCATTAAAGGGGTAATCTATCAAACTATAAATTAATTCTAGGAGTTAAGATATTACAAATATGAAATTAAAAATGAACTTGAATGGAAATCAAGCATGTATTAAACTGAATCAAAATGTTTTAAAATAAGTGTTGTTTTGTTCTCTAAATCCTTTAAAACTAAATTTTGCATCATCATTCATCATGTAGTATTCATTATATGTTAAAATCATCTTCATTTCCTCCTCGATTCTCTTGTACTCTTCATCATCCTTATTTCTTTTTTCTTTAATCCATTTAATAACTTTTTTTTTTAAATTTCCAATTTTAGAATCAAACGGTCCATTGGACTACAATCATCAGGTATCTGAAAAATCATCCATTTCTCCCCAATTTTAAAACAAACGTCATCATTTAATAGCCATGAGCTATTGAATATGAAATGGTAGTTGCATCTAGGATTAATACGATCCAATTGAATCATATAAACAATGCAAGAAACACACTTACAATATATTCTACAAAAGGAAAAAAGAAAGAAGGAAAGAAGTAGTATGTTACCAGAATGAGGTGGCCTTCACACGCTGGTCAATCCTGCTTGAATATGCTTAGATCGAGTAGATAATATGCACACCAAACTTGTACATAATCATCTCTTCATTTCATTGAAATTCTAAATACAAAAGAAACTTTCAACTCTCTAAATCTGTGTTACAATACAAACTTCTGAATAAAAATAAATAATAAAAAATGACTTCCCAGTATGTTATACTCCACCCTTATTTACACATCGTAGGTTGAAAAATGACCTCCTCCATCATAGTCAAGTCATTTTACATATGGTAAAATCAATTAAATTTGATTCTCTACAATTCTAGATCCATGTGTAGGGATTCAAATATTTATGGTACAGGTATCCAAAAATCCAGGTTTGGGTGCAGGAATCGAAAAAATTAGTTTTGACTTCCAACTTGGTATGGGAAGGTCGAATATGTCGCTGCAAGAATTTTATGCTCGATCATAGAAACATGTTATTAAACCTTCATTGATAAAACCATGATAAAACATCTTTAATCATTAACATATATAAGAAAATCATAATAATCAACCACAAGGTAGAAGGGACATATTTAGTGGTAAGTTATAGAATAACGACTATGGCTTGTGAATGGGGAATTTTATAGTTGAAAAATATGGCATTTTTGGATCCCATCACTACTAACTATATATATATATATATATATATATATATATATATATATATATTACATTTCAATAGCCAAAGTCCTAACTACTTGTGGTCCCACTATTAATGAGAGTCTGCCAACTATGGGCCTTTATTCACTAAAGAGGGCCCAATAAGTAACTATCCACTAACTATATAATGGGACTTATGGCCTTACACATAGAAAATTGAAGGGTGTTACGATAGGACCCTAACATTCATCCCCCCTAAAAAACAACATTGATCTAAGGGTCGGAGATGGGGAAATTATTGCAAAATGGATGATGGTTTTTAGGTAACATATTTTGGTGAGGTATCCTTCCACTAAATCAAAACTTCATGGATAGTGTGTTGATGTAGATAATGCTCCCAAGTGTCCAAAACTACTTCTGGTTGGAGCCAAATGGAGCCTTCTTCATCCAGTTCTAGGAATGTAGTTTCAACTCGATAATTCTGACCCACTACCTTCTTCAAACATGGGACATGAAATACTTGGTGAATATTGGAGTGTGTTGGTGGGATCTTGATATCATTAACAATACTTTATCCATTAGGATAAGATACTAGCAAGAGTATTGTATTTACAACCTCTAACTTTTAATTGTCAACCTAGAGATTCATACAAACTTTTTAGGGTTCTGCAAAATATATACAACTACAAAAAGGAAATGAAATGTTTCTAGTAGCATGAAATCCTAATTAATGAAGAATAAATGTAATATATCTTTAACACACAAGAAAATTCTAAATAAATTCTAACTACTAGTTGAAAGAGTATAAAATTTGACTACCCTACTTGGCACTTAGTTCCTCATTACTTCCTTCCAAGGGAAATCATAGGGTGATATTCATGTTCAACTGTGATAGATTTCGGTGAAATCCCCCCTCAATCTACCTTCGGGTTACTAGATGCATACATTGGGAAGCTATGTTTCATGGACATATTCATATATGTATAGGGATAGCATTAACCAAGTCAATATAATGAAATCCTATATCATAAAGAAATAACATGGCTAATTTAAATTGAAATTAGAAAATCAAATCTATGATAATCCTATGCACAAATAGAAAAAAGTAACATTCTAATAGTAAAAGCAGTAAATCTATAGTAAACTACTCTATTCTGCATAATTGACTAAAAATGATATGAATAATTATCCTACTCTAATAAACAAAATTCATGTACTTCCCTTGGATGGTCCCTTATCCAAGATCATCACAGGAACTAAGAACTACTTAGATATAAGCAAAAAATAAGTTATTTCTCCATTAAATGTAGAAAACTGGTTACATGCAAATATGTCTTCAAACTATAAAAATCAAAACTAAATGAGACAACATAATCATTACAAAAGTGGTGTAGCCTTAATCTTTCTTGTTCAAAATGCTTAAATAAACAAAATTCTATAATTAAATCAATTAGACCTAATCTAACTCAAAGATTTCAAATAAATTCATCATGATTGTGTTGATGAAAAATAATGCGCAATGAATAGGGTATGGTCATCATGATCAGACAACATTTGTATGATGAGAGATATGAAGCCACGATCTGTCTAACTCAATCCTCCTCAAAACATGATATCCACGACATGTTTGTTCGAATAAGAGGATTGAGACAATGGTTGAATGACTGCGTCAAGGGATCTACTATGTTGAATCATGAGTTGTATGCACTTAATCAGGGTCTAAATGCGTTGATCAATATCTGATTGTGTTGAACTCAAACTAATTGCATTGATCAAGATATAAATCAAAATGTGCCATAAGGACCTGTTCTTAAGATTCATTGATGTAGTCCATGCATTTTAGGTATCAAAAGGAATACTTACCAGATAAGTAAATAATTATAATCAACAAATAATCCTAACTAAAAATGCATACCACATACATCAACCTTACTATCCATAATATCCCCATTGTAGATCTATTGTGTTCTTAAGTGTTGAAATAACAAGAAATGGATGGCTTTTCTTACCTAAAATAGTGATCCATCATCTCCCCCAACTTAAACAATTGCAGACATTTGTGTAATAAAGTAAGGAGACCTAATTTTTCTATATATGTCTAATCTTCCCCTAATCTAAGGTTCCAAGCAAAAAAATTTGATTTTCCCCCTTTCCTAATGGTATCTTTTATCTTTCTCTATCTGCTCCCAACTTGTTTTCCGATGCTTACTCACTCTATTCATGATTGGTGTTAGGTATGAGGAGATGGGAACTAAAATTTAAACCAATCCATTTGAACCCCATCTTTTCTAATGTAGGTATATATAAAGTGGACTTGAAGATTTCCATTTTTATATTATTATATGGTGAGTGGCCCTATAGATGTTGTATTATGGAGGGATATTCTTCCATCTAGTTGCATTATGTTTTATTACTCATTATAATGCTTCCTCTTTGAAATGTATTATCATTGCAAATTGATTCTCTTTCAACACAGGGACGAGTTAACTCATGATATTTTCCTAGCAGTAGGTGTATTATGATGACAACTTCAGGGATGACAGCCTTATGTTTAGCAATATTTGATCACCATATCTCAAGAACAGACTATCGAAACAACAAATGCATAGTAGTGCAACCACCAAAGCAGGGGAATATAAATGTAGAAGGATAGAGAGAGAGCGCTTGTGTCCAAAGCTGTGAAATAAACTGGAGATTTTGTTTAGATATTACGTCAGTGTAATGCTCATATAGTTTCATAGAGTTTACAAAATAAAACTTAATTCAATGTAATGTTCATGTTAAGTGACACCCAGTTCAAGGCATGTCAAGTTGATCTCCTGGAGTGACAACAACAATATACTTTTGATATTCTAAACCTGATTTGAGATGAAAAATTTGCTATCGATATGCGCCTTAAACTCTGTAGCTTTATCCATTGATGCAATCCATAGAGTTTGTCTAGATGACTTCAATAGATCTAGAGCTTTGTCTTTCACAACAGCCTATCTGTCATCATGCGGGGTTGGATATCAAACCACAACTCTAAATCAAGTTTGTTTGAATTTTGTTCAACTTTGGATTCTATGTGGTCACTTAAACTTCAATTCTATGGTGTATTCCATTTGCAACATGTTGTAATAGGATCTTATAATATCCATTTTGTGTTTTGTAAAGGCATCATATGAATATAATAAAAATATCAATTTTCCACAATCTTTGTGTGTGTCCAAGCAGTACTTACTTGTACGTTTTCTCTTTATTGTTTCATGTATCATAGTTCAACATATTTATACATATAAAATAACATATGCACATCACATTAATTGGATAACTAAATTCAAATGCTTTCTACCTACAACGTTTCACCAACTCAGTCCTTGAATTTCTAATGAACATCATGTTGAATTCAAGAATCTTACTTAACCTTTTAATGGTTAGTGATATGGGAAGTAGTTACTTGTTTCTTCAACAATATTCACCAGTGATGTATTCTTGACCCATTGTTTGATGTGTGAAAATTTCCTTTGACTTTGTACATGCCATTTTTCCTTTTCTCTCCTTACTTTCTTGTTATTGACATAATTAATAGATCTTTTCAATTGTCTTGTTTTCGTTGAACAATGTTTGGCCTTCTGTCCAAATATGTCACACATGTAGTAGCTTATGGTATGACAATATTTAACCATATGACCAAACATAATTACATCTGAAAAATTTCACCCATATGGAATTTATTTTTGTAACTGAACGAATCATCACTTGGATTCAATTCATTATGTAGATATACCAAGTTTCATCTGAGATGCATCTTATTGTCTTAGAATGGAATCTTCATTTCTAGCGCATATTTTGTCACTCATGCCTTCATAGCCAAGACATGTCTTGTTGTCTAGATACCTCTGATTGCTTAGTATTTCATCCAGAATTGTTGAACTATTATTGAACATTGCTTGTGATTCTATGTGGATCTTCTCTGATTTGTGCAAACAATTGCTTATTTTAGATGTGAGATCTCCATTTCTTTCTATGTAATTTGTTTCGTTAGGATTTCATTCTCTTCTACTTCTTCTAGAGACATTTTCATCACAATATTACTCTCCTCAAGTCTTTTGATATTGATTTATGCACCATTCAGATGTTCTTCAAGATCATTTTCTTTGTTGCTGGTATGTTTCTCTAATTCTTCTTATATAACCTTGGTCTCTTTGTCTTGTTCTTTTGATTTTTCCAACTATTCCTTTTGTGCCTTGCTACTTTTTCTAGACTTCTTTAATTCTTCTAATGCACTTATTAGCTGATCTACCCAATCAATCACTGCATTCTCTTGATCCTCAGGTTTGGAAACTTATTCTAAGCTACTTGATTTCTTATCGTCTTCGAATTTCAATGAGGACATATAGACTCCTCTATAGGGACAAAATTTATAAGAAATATTATATATGTTGAATACAATTTTCTTCAATTGTGAGCACCAACTCACTCGAGAAATAAACAAAGTTGCATGTATCAACCTGTTGATTACAGACACTGACCTGTAAATACTTCTATCTATGCAAGCTCCATCTTGGTGAACTTCAGGCACCAACCTGGACATAAATGTATCCCTTTTGTGCAAGATCCAACTCATAGTATTCAGGAACTAACATGTTGAATACTGAGATATTCTTTTGTGTTCTTCAACTTCAACTCAATGGAAGCACCAACTCCCAATTATATTTACCATCATTTATTGCAAGGAGGATACAACCCCCTGAGTATTTTTACCACCTCCAATTGGAAGGAAGATATGACTCCCTTTCCTCGCCCCTTCCTACCTATCTGATAAGAATGTTTTTGTATCAAGATAAAACTAAAATCAACAATTACCTTGTATTTGATTTGCGTCTTTCCAATCTATGATTGTTGCAACTTCTCTTATCTATGTATTTTCTTTCAGTTATCTACATCTCAGTAGTATATGATCTATGATAGTATTTTCTTACGGCTTGTGTAATTTACAATCTCCGAATATTTGTGATTCTACAACAATCTGCCAGTTTTACAATTTGTGTGATCTACATCATTCACTTTGTATATTTTTTGCAAATCCTGATTCAAGATATTCTTCTAATTTTTACACTTCTTGCTATTCATCTTCTTTGTTTTTGTGCTATCTGACTCTGTTGTATAAAATTCTTTTGTGATAAATGAGCCATTGATACTGTAAGAATCAGAGTATTTCTCAAACATATTATCTTCTTCAAATTCAAACTCCAAGCTTACTTAAGTGTTTCCATCTATTGCTTATTTATACTCTTTCTAGTTCAAGAGATGTGTCTACAAGTTGGGATTCCTTTTAACCGATGGCTCCCAAAATTTATTACTTCTCGGTCATGCTAACCACCATATTTGTTCTGCGTCAACATGTATCCTTTGGTAATTCAATTTGTGGGATTTTACACACTAACGTCCATTGACTTAGTGGTATTTGTGCACACATGTCCCATGTCTAAATGGGATTTTCTTACTTCCCGACCTTCCACATTTATTATCTATGTATTTCTTCAAACTTGATTTATATATCTTCAAGTTATTCTCTATGTATTTCTTCAAACTAGATTTATACATCTTCATGTTCTTCTCTATGTATTTCTTGAAACTGAATTTCTACACAGAGAACCTTTTCTTGATGAATTTATTCTTACCTCGAGTTATCCATCTTGTATGTTTGACATCAGTCTCATCTTATTTCTTCATTAAAAGTGATGGTTTATATTTTGACATCAAACCTACGATAAACTTGTTGATAACAACACAAGGGTTCGACAATATTCATCCTTTTACATCAATGACAATAAAAAGGTTCAACAATTTGATGAATGAGTAAAGAAAGAAAAAGTAAATTATTATGATTCACCCCCCTCTCAATAACCATAAATCCAACAATTGGTATTAGAGTAGGTTCCTTCAGGAACACTTTAACCATTGGAAAGAAAATCATTGCTCACTCATGGATAGACAATAAGGGTTCTCCACAAACATAAATCCTTTATTTGATGGGTCAACTTATGCCTTCTGGAGCATAAGAATGATAATGTATTTGATGGCTATAAGGTTTGAATTTTGGGATACAGTTAATACTGGTTATACAAGTGCAACAACTTCACCTGTAGATGAAGTTGGAAATAAGATAAATGAAAATCATACTAAATCCATGAATGAAATTTTGTGTGGCATGGAGAAATCCAATTTGCCAGTATCATGCATTACAAATCATAAAAATATATGTGGTACAACCTACATACTATATATGAATGGGATGACAAGGTCAAAAGGAAAAATTGCAAACCCATCAAGGACAATTTGAGAGCCTTAAATGAAAGAAAAAGAAAATATTGTAGTTTTATTCCTTTGTGTTGATGAAATTTTCAACACCATCAACTGACCCAATAATACAAATCAAATGGCAACTTAGACAACAAATAAGATGCATAAGAATCAAATTTTGTCAGAAATAGAGGATCAACCAAGTGCAAAGGTAAGATTCCTTTTAAATGTTTTGATTGTGGAGAAGTAGAAATTTTTTATATTAAATGTCCTTATGCAAAGAATATAAATAGTGAAGAAGAAGACTCTAGATTCATAGGTTATAGGAAGAAAAGGAATATAAAGTGAAGAAAGTTTAACAAACAAAAGAATAATCTATATGAAAATGAAGACGATGGATTTTTTGATGACACTGACAAAAAAATGAAAGAGTTTCTCATGGCCCTAGAAAAGGAGACTACTGTTTTGGAAAATAAAACTTCAACTTTATAATAATACAATCCAAAAATTGATTGGGAAGTAATTGGAATAAGAACTCATATGAGCTTTAGATGAAATAGAGAGATTGAGGAAAAATAAATGGTTGTTTAAATAACAATTGAAGAATTACATAAATGAATTACTCTATACAAAAGATAAATATGATAAACTAGAAAAATCATCATCAATCTAAAAATCAAGTTGAAGAGGATAAGATAATTGAAGAAGCTTTGACAACTCAGTTAAAAGAAAAGGAAGATGTCTGCAACAATTTAGAATATGAGATAGTTATGTTCATATACTCAAGAACCCTACCAATGTTGAAGACAACATGAAAGAAGAACACGATGTTCCATATAAGACATATCCTCCTCACAAAGACAAGATCAAAGAGAAATCTCCACCAAGACGGAATCATACAATTAGGTATCGTAAACCTTTTTCTAGCTATTGTTATTCTTGCAATGGGTCTGGTCATAAAAATGTACTATAGAATAAATATAAGAAGTAGATAAATGAGAAAAAAAATAGAGATACTTATGGATTCTCAAGAGGAATTCACAACTCATTTTGTCACATGCCCCAATTTTGCAAAAACAATGTTATATTATTTGATTTTATTTGAGGACAATATGTTAAATTTTATGCTAAGTTGTAATTGATGACTCAGCAGAGTCAAGGATATTTAATGTAATTCTGAATATTTTAATAAATAAAGGAAGAGACAACAACTTAGGAGAGCTGTTAAAAGAGTGTTTACTGGTCAAATTGGTGGAGGAGACTGGGTGGAGAGCAAACAGACATGTGGCAGCATCCTCAAACCACTTCCAACTGTTGTAGGTGGAAACCTCCCTACGTTTGGGGTCATGATTCCTCAAGAAAGTGGAATTAGAGTAGGTGGCTCAATTAATGAAAACTAACCCAAAAGACCTAGGAAATCTTTATAAAAATGCCCATTGAAGAGAGTTGAGCCTGCTCATTCTAGAGAAGTGATCATTCAGGTGAATGTACTTCAGAGAAATTCAATGGAAGGGAATTGTGGAAAGAGTTTGAGGGGATAACTGCTGAGTGATCTAGTGCAGCTTTTAAGTTGAAAGATCTTACTGCTGAGTGCAGGGTGTTTTACTGAGTTATTGGACTAGTCTACTATTTGCATGCTCCACCAGTTCTTAGCCAAGAAGACCAGGAACAGGCTCGGGGGGTCCTAAGGAAGTGTTGTTTGAGCGCTCTCCAGGAGTTTGGTAGGGAGGAACACCCTCCTAACGCTGTTGTCATCTATCCTAATCAGGTTCTACATTATTTTGTTTTACTGTGTCAGATAGATAAATCTGAATCTGACTGTTAAAGGAATGTTAAATATTCAGTTTGTAAAATGTTAGAAGTTAGTAATATTTTTTAGATTATTGAAGGAATGAATTAGAAAAGTAATGTGTTAGAATGGAAAATAATTCTAGTTTGTGTTTTTCCACACCTGGAAGGACCAGGTCGTACTCCAGCACAGATAGAGTATTTACAGTAGATGAGAGAAAATGTTAAGAGACTGAATAGAATAGATATGGTTCTGCATTTCGTAGTTAGTAGAGTAACTTATTTCAGTATGTAGGTTATTATTAAAAGAATAGATATCTATGTTTATTGTTTTAACAAGCTTGTTTATGTAAATATATTGGAAAAGAAATAGCAGTAATCTAGTACTGGTAGAAGGATTAAGATGATAAGAAAATATCTTAGTAGATAAGATTGTGTATTTATAAACAATAGATTAATTTTTATTCAAGTTAAATTAATATGGAGGTTAAACTGTGTAATGATAGGTTATATTTCTCTGTGTTCACTTAGTAACTAATTGAAATATAGCAGAAAAATCACAGTCGAGTTACAATGTTTATATTTAGATCAGTAAAGAAATAAACTACTAATCATATAGTCTATTTTCAAATAATATTAACTAATCTAAGACTAGTAATTACTATAAACTAAATAGGGTTATATTAAAAGTACTTAAATTATAAAGAGCAAACTAGGGTACAGAGTCTATGCTTATCTTTTCAAAGAACTTTGAGTAAATTATACCTGTCAGTTTAAGTAAATAAAAAAAATGAGAATATGATTAATAACTAATATAAAAATAAATATATATCTATGTAAAGAACTGATTTATAATTATCAAACAGTTTTATACCTGTAAAGGTAAACTGCAAGGTCGAAACCCTAAACCAAATTTATTTTTACAAATAAAAACATTTAAGCTACAATCCATTTACTTGGATTATTTTATCAATAAACAATTAAACTACTGCAGACTGGTTAGAATCCTTTCCGAAAATATATGTATATATACAACTTAAAAATATCCTGTCAGAACACACCTGTAATAATATTAATTTAACTGAATTAACAAATAGCATAATCATATTATTATTGAATTGAAGAATTCATTTAGACAAGGGTTTCACTCAGGAAAACCCTAGTTTGTTCATTCCGAACAGGTAGGTTAATTTTATAAATTATACACTATGACTAAGTTACAGTCTTGAATAATAACAATAATCTATACACGGGTGAATCCGCGGACCTAGGTAACACTTTTTGGCAAGCGCATTTCGGCAAAAACAGAAAAACGCACCTCGGTCGAGGGTTTAACAAGCCCTCGACCGAGGTTTTAATATCTCGACCGAGGTTTTATCAAGCCCTCGACCGAGGTTTTAATATCTCGACCGAGGTTTTATCAAGCCCTCGACCGAGGTTTTGTTCAGCCCTCGACCGAGGTATTTCCTAACCCTCGGTCGAGGTATGGACCTCACCTCGACCGAGGTACCTGTGTCAAAAAAATTATAAAAAGAGGCCGTGGGGGCCTGTTCTTGGTAAAAAGAAGTCCTGCAACAATTGTGGAAGTCATGGATTAACATATTTCTATATTACTAATCTAAATTGCATCTTGGTTTATGTTAACTTTTAAGAACTTAGAATGTACTAGGAAAGGGTGTATGCTCAATAAGTTTAACTACACTATCTTGGTGTATGGTGTATAACTAGTACTCGTTAATCTCATTTAACTCCATAAAAAATTTCTTAACATATTTATATTTAAAGTATATACAATGCCTCTTTCAATGCTTTTACAATTCCTTTTACAATGCTTTTACAATAGATTTTTACAATGGCCAATGCACTATTTTCAATGACACATACAATACAATAATGATTCTTCCAATAGAAATTTACATGATATACACTATGTACATAAAGCAATGAACTTTGAAATCACATAACTTGACTCATTAAGTTGGAGAAGATGAACTCCCTTTGTTATTGCCTTCTTGAACTCATACAAATCCAATAGAAATGGCTTCACCTAGAGTAGAAATAATAGAGGATTACAAATAAATGCCCTTGCAAAAAAGTGTTACCCAGGTCCGCGGATTCACCCATACCTTGAAGAAGAAACATGTAAAAACATTACTACTTTTGCTTCCTCTAAATTTTATGTGTAGTACTGTAGATATGGGTCGAGGAGTAATAGGAGTCATAGATTTGATCAATCATATCTATAACTCCTACTACTCCAAGACCCATTTCTACAAATACTTCAAGACCCATTTGATCAATCATACCTAATACTCCTAATACTCCAAGACCCATTTTTATAACTCTTAAGGCTGCTCTCTTTCCATTGAATATTACATGACTAGGACCTCGACCGAGCTAATACCTCGGTCGAGGTCTTAAAAAAACATCGACCGAGGGTTTTTTAAACCCTCGGTCGAGGGATTTACAAACCCTTGGTCGAGGTTTTGTTAAGACCTTGACCGAGGTATTTAAATACCTCGGTCGAGGTTCATACCTTGGTCGAGGGCTTAAGAAATAGACTTAGCCCACATTCAAACAAATGAAAATTTTTTTGTGCCTTGCAGAGGTGTAAACCCTGCCATTCCTAGCACATAACTGAGTGGAGTTGATACCGATAAATTCACCAACGAATATTCTATCCATTGAGGTATCATACATGCATTTTGGCATTCATATGAAATTTATTTTTTAATTACTTCTAAAACTTATACTTAGAAAACCACACTGCAACTTCGAAGTAGCTCAAAGAAAAATCCGCAGAGTTAAAAATACACAGCCAAAAAATTCTTAAAAATGCACACATCACATATCGACGTGTCCTCTTCAAAAGGGTATCTTTGGTTTTTCAATTTTTGAAAAAATAGAAAAAATTGCTTTACATGGACAAATATGTGTTTAAAACGATGCCGAAATCGAATGTGGTCACTTTCGAAAAATAATAAATAATTGTATAATGCGAAAAAAATTAACAAAAAAATATGCACATCACACTGCATTTTATGTAGATCATGCTCATATATATATATATTTTTAAATTTATCAATGCAAGATTGAATTACTCTACGTGGACACGAGCCACTTACTAGCTTCTTCAAATTTTTAAGGTCACACAGTTCATTAAATGCAAAAATTCACACATTAAATGACATCGAAATATTTTAAAAAAAATATCACTATGAAGCCAACATAATATTCTACAATTTGTTTTTTTACTGCAAGTCAAAATTCACATGGCATATTGTTAGAATATAATCCGTTAGGGTTATATAATGTAAACAAATAAATAAATAAATAGTAGGAAGCCAAACAGGGCTGAGCGGAAGGTGAAACCCAACCGCCATGTGATTTGTATAAATATAGGCATTTGCATTGGAATAATAATGAATTGGGAGTTATTACCAACAAGTGGTATCAAAGCGCTGCCATAACTCCTGCCTGTTGCTAGTCTTCCCATTCCTGGCATTCTGCTTGCCAGTCCATTGCCAGACTGCTCCTTTAGTCTGCCAGTCGAGTCGCATGCAGTATATGCGTTACTCCTCCATGTTTGAGTTTGTGTGCTGCGATTTTGTAGAGGCAACCCTAATTCTTTCACGCTGTAAGTTTATGCTGCGTGCTGTGATCTATGCTGCAAAATATCTGCGTTGAGTATTCTTGCAGACTGCGTGTTGATTTGGAGACTGCGATCTGTAGTTGTTGAATATTGCATTGAATATCTCGTGAATATTGAAGACTGGTGCATAGCACAAACAACCATATTGTGTGCCTCTGCTGCGATTTTAAAAACTGATCATGCCGCGATTTTATGTTTGTAATTCGGTGGAGTTTTAATCTCTTGAATGACTGTGTTGGAAATAATACTCGTGGGGATTACCTGCCTGTAATATTTGCTCTCTGCTTGTAATATCAGAGTATATATCTGCTACTGCGTGCTGCATACAATATATCTGCTACTGCATGCTGTGTGAAGCGTGCTATCCATATATTATATTGCGTTGAAGAAATAATATATGCGTTGGAGGAGTCAGTGGGAAAGCTGTGCATTGGAGCGTGAATGGTGAAGCGTTGAAGACAGAATGGTGAAGGCGCTGTGTGGAGCTACGTCTTGTAGAAGAATTTGAAACGACAGTGTGATAATCATCATTTGAATATCAATTCATGACTGCTCTCTATTCCACATTTTTGTGAGTATTTGCTATGCTTGCTACTAGAGTGAACGCCCTCTGCGTGAAGACCGTTGGAGACTCCAGCATTTGTGTGAAGACTGCGTTGATATTTTCTTTGTGAAGACTGCATTGATACCCAACGTGTGACTGTGAAGATTCAAGAGCGTGGAGGTAAAATATTGCTGATAAAATATTTTGTGACCATTTGGCTATCACAAACCCTAATTTCTGCCACAAGCACAAGTTGTGACCTGCTTGTCCCTTTTCTCAAGCTGCATGAAGCTTGAAGACATTGTGAAGATCAAAATGTTTGAAGAGTTGAACGCTGAAATTGCGTGGAGGAAGGAAACCCTACTTAGCTGAACGCTGAAATAACGTGGAAGACTGCCTGGGAGTTATACCCATGGCTACAAAGGACTGCCTCAGAGCGTGGACTGAGCGTGGAATGCATTATGCATGAAGGAGAATCGCTGTTGGAGATTGATATATCACAGCACTAAATCATTTTTGGAGATTGTTTCTTTGCGTAGACATTGTTTCAATTGTTTCCAGCAAGCTTCGGAAGGAGGCAATGAAGGATTTGTAAATATTAGGTCTTTCCCCAAGACGGTTTGGGCAGTTTAAAAATGCAGTAATATCGACATGCCAGTTTCCATTTATAATCTGAGAATTCCCATACTGTGAGTCATCACTACTGTTTGTGTGCAGATAGGAAACTGATTGCAGCCAATAGAGTTAGTAAAATAAGGAGGAAATATTACGAGCATCTGCATTTGATGTATTTGCTCTCATACATTCACGCGCTGACTGACGCGTTGAAGAGTTGTCACTACGTTGGAGAAATAATATATGCTGTGTACAAAACTTATATTTTTACTGAAGACTAACTGTGCTTTGAAAATAAAGCTGTAACCACTGCATGAGAAGATTGTTGGTTAATTTTAGCATAGACTATATTGTAAAAAGTGCAGAGACTCAGACCTGCATTGTGTAGAATAGTGCACAGAATTTATATATTGAAATGATATAGAAATTAAATATAGAGCAGCTGCAAGATTGTTTTGATAGGGCTGATAGGCTGCAGAATCATATTGTAATATGTAAAGGAGTAGGAATCTAAACCTGCATCCCATATTTTTTCTAAATCATTCTGCAAGTTATAGTTTCTAGATTAGAGATGCACTCTTTGGCATCTAGTATTGGTGCTGCCCTAGTTGGCAAAGACCAATCCAAAGACCCTTCCAAGGGAGATTGCAGCAAGAGAGGACGAGGAAGAAGAAATTTCAGAGGCAGAGGGGGTAGAAGAAAAATATCAGATTTGCAGTGCAAGCGTTGCAAAAATACTGGGCACATATCAGATCAGTGTTGGGCTTCATGGGACTCCATTAAAGACAAGCACAACCAGAAGAAAGATGACCAAGATGCTAGTAAATCTTCTGATTCTTGTATTGTTGCACATTGTAATCTTGGATTTAATGAAATGACTTCTCTTTCATCTTACAAAGATTGTTGGATGCTTGATACTGGTGCAACATCACACATGACATTTAGAAAAGACTGTTTTGAAGAACTGAATGAAACAATAGATGGCATAGTTTACTTTGCAGATAAGTCAAGTATTAAACCAAAGGGAATGGGCGCCATTTGACTTAAGATGCCTGGATTCCCTGATTTCTTGTTGAAGAACGTTCTCTATCTTCCAGAGTTGCAGAGAAGCCTGCTGTCCTTGGTGGATATTCGACAGCAAGGCCATTCCATCCACATGTTTGATGGAATCGTTGAAATAAGAAAGTCCTCTGACAACCAAGTCATCATGACTGGATATGAAGATGGGAAGCTGCTAAAGCTCAAGGGTTCATCCGCAAGATTTCAGAACTATGCCTACCTCTCTCAGCATGGAGAAGGTAATATGTCATCTAGCTCATTGTGGCATGCAAGATTTGGTCATCTAAATTATAACAGTCTTCGTTTGTTGAGAAAGAATGGTGTATTTGGCTTGCCCACCATTCCTAAAGAGAAGAATAAATGTGATGCATGTATATTAGGGAAACATAGTAAGCTGCCATTCCATGAATCTAATTTCAGAGCAAGTAGGAAATTAGAGTTAGTGCATTCTGATTTGTGTGGCCCAATGCCAACTCCTTCAGCAAATGGGAATAAGTACTTTACGACATTTGTTGATGACTACTCACGAATGTGCTGGATTTACTATTTAAAGACAAAGTCAGAAGCATTTCAAACATTCAAAGACTTTCATGCATTGATTGAAAAACAAGCACAATAAAAAATTGGTACACTTCGTACTGATAATGGAAAAGAATACACTTCAAATGCTTTTGAAAATTATCTTCGCCAACATGGAATTGCACATCAGACTACCGTTCCCTACAATCCTCAACAAAACGGTGTAGCAGAGAGAATGAATAGAACCATAATGAATATGGTTCGCTCAATGATGTTTTTCAAGAATGTAAAACTAATGGTCTGGGGTGATGCAGTAAAATGTGCAGCATATTTGAGAAATAGAAGTCCATCAAATGCACTTGATAACAAGACTCCACATGAAATGTGGTTTGGCCATCTCCCTTCAGTTAGGCATCTCAGATTTTTTGGTTCCACCTGTTATGCCTTGATTCCAAAGGAGCAAAGAAACAAGCTTGGTGCTCGAAGAAGAAAGTGCATTTTCCTGGGGTAAGAAGAATACTCCAAGGCATACCGTCTATATGATGAGGTAAACAAGAAATTTGTTATTTCCAGAGATGTCATTTTTCTTGAAACTAATAAAAATGACCAGTCCATTGAGAGACATCTTGATCATCTGGAAAATTATCCTCATCCAAAGAACTATTATGAAAATGAATATGAAATTCCAAATCTTGAAGGGGGGATTCCTATTCTGGATCAACCTTTGGAATTTCCATATGAAGCACCAACTCCCCCGCATGAACAAGTTCTTGCTACTTCACTTGAACAAGAGGTTCAACTGGATGATGTGATTGAGAGAATTGAAAGACTCTCAATCAATGATGAAGCACCACCAGCTGATCAACCAGGACCATCACGGAATATTCCTAAATGGGCCACAAAGACACTTGAAAGTGTCCATCCAGATGAAGTTGGAAATACGGGAACGAGAAGTTTGAAAAGACATAAAGATGGAGGAGGAGCAGATAATTCAGGTGATGACATGGATGTATCATTTGATTGTGAATTTAATTTATCTGCTCACTTTGAACCAACTTCCTTTGAAGAAGCTTCTACTCATGTTGAGTGGAAAGAAGCTATGCAAAATGAGTATGATGCACTCATAAAGAATGGAACTTGGAAGCTGGTTGACCCTCCAGTTGGAACCAAACCAATTGGCTGCAAGTGGGTGTACAAGAACAAATACAGATCAGATGGCTCACTTGACAAGCACAAAGCGAGGCTTGTAGCAAAAGGCTATGCACAAAAAGAAGGAATTGACTATGAAGAAACATTTTCTCCTACAGCAAAATGGGCTACCACCCGAACCTTACTCTCTTTAGCTACTCAGAAAGGGTGGAAAGTTCATCAAATGGATGTGAAGACTACTTTCTTGAATGGAGACTTGAAAGAGAATGTCTTCATGTCTCAGCTAGAAGGATTTGTTGTGAAAGGAAAAGAAAAAAAGGTATGGAAGCTTGTCAAATCCTTGTATGGCCTAAAACAAGCACCTCGCGCATGGTATGAAAAGTTAACCGAGCATCTTTTGAAGTTAAATTTCGAACATTTTGATCTTGATGATGCAACACTGTTTATAAAGAAAGTTGGAAGATCTGTTGTGTATCTTGTGGTGTATGTAGATGATCTTTTGATGACAGGGAACAATGAGAGCTATATATCATCCATAAAGAAATATTTGAAAAAGATCTTTAAAATGACAGATATGGGACATCTCCACTATTAATTAGGAGTTGGAGTCACTCAACATCCTAAGTACATATTCCTATCTCAGAAAAAATATGTTGGAGAACTACTAAACAAATTTTGCATGACAGATTGCAATCCTATATCTACTCCAATGGAACAGAAAATGAAGCTCACATCAAGCGAAGGAAAAGAATTTGAAGATGCGACCAAGTATCGACAACTTGTAGGAAGTCTTATCTACCTTACAACAACTACACCAGATATTTCTTATGTTGTTGGCATACTTTCAAGGTTCATGCATAAACCTTGTGAAGGACACTGGTCAGCTGCAAAGAGGGTTCTAAGATACTTGAAGGGGACTCAAGACGTTGGACTCAAGTACTCTAAAGTGGATGACTTCAAACTTATTGGGTACTCAGACTCAGATTTTGATGGTGATAAGGAGACAGGAGTATTAACTTCTGGATACACTATGAGTCTTGGATCAGCAGCTGTCTCATGGAGATCATGCAAGCAATCAGTTCCAGCAGATTCAACAACAGAAGCAGAATATGTGGCTGCAGCTGAAGCAACGAAAGAAATAGTATGGATCAGGAAGATACTTGAAGATTTGCAAGAAAAACAAGAGAACTCCACTCCATTACTGGTCGACAATACTTCTGCAATCAAGCTGGCTAAGAATCCTATATTCCATGATCGAACCAAACACATCAACACAAAGTATCATTTGATTCGACATCATGTAGAATCCAAGACAGTCCATCTTCGACATTGTTCCACAAATGATCAAGTTGCAGACATCTTCACCAAAGCGCTTGGACGAGAAAAGTTTGAAAGGTTCAGAAACATGCTCGAACTTACGAACACCCCTTCGGATTAAGAGGGGGATTGTTAGAATATAATCCGTTAGGGTTATATAATGTAAATAAATAAATAGTAGGAATCCAAACATGCTGAGCGGAAGGTGAAAGCCAACCGCCATGTGATTTGTATAAATATAGGCATTTGCATTGGAATAATAATTAATTGGGAGTTATTACCAACACATATATGCATTTTGAGGGCTTCTATCTAGCACATGAGTAAAAAATCAGGTTTTCATCGCCAAATTTGGCCAAAAAGTGTTACCCATCTTCATGGAATCACCCACACAAAATATAATAGACAGTAATATTCTTTATTAACATTCGGGTATGGAAAACCATAACATACATAGAGTCACAATATAGTATCACTGCAAAACGAGTCGGAGCTCAGAGACAAACTTTCTTATAAACCAATGTATTACATTGACAGGCCGTAAGACTGAAATTTTAACTAATTACAACACCTAGCTCAAGGCCAGGACTACCCAATGACATAGTGAGAATTTGTAAACAGAATAGAACCAACAGTTTTTAAAAACAAGAAAACCATTTATCTAATGGAAAAACTGGACAAGCTTCCAAGCTCGGGGTTTCACCATCGACAACCTTGTTACAAGTAAGGTAAGAATCCATTTGTTGAACCCAGGGCTTATCGGATTGGAGCCATAAGCCCTCGAAGACAACCAGAATTATCATCGTCACGGGTTGCAAGAATTAGTCACAAGTTCCTGCATGGAGAGCACAATACTGAGCGTTAATTACAAAACTCTTTTTGTATTGTAAACCCTACTGTAAACATAACTTTACTGTGAATCTTCTATTCTGAAAAGAAAAATATTTACCTTTAATAAAGAGAAACGAACATTCTAGCGAAGAGACTATCACCAACTACAAATAGCACATACAAAATCCCAAACCCTATGACATCGATGGAGCACAACCAACAGTAGTGAAGCTTAGCTTCTCACCGCAATGACAGACCACGGGGAAGACAAGACAAAGCTAAGGACAGGCTGCGAGCCAAGTGCAAACAAACCAGTAAACTCTCACATAGTAAAAACTACAACTATGAATGTTGGCAATAATACTGAACTCAGGAGACTACAACAACGTTAACCCAAGTTTTGGAGCAAGCTAGAACAGGAAGAACACTCATGGCTGCCATGAAACCTTGCAGAGCAGCCCGAAGGCCAGCGTGAACTTTGGAGGAAGAATGACAAAGCGATTAGGGTTGCAAGAGTTTTATATCTCCAATACATGGACAAGAGGTGACCACATGCCCTCAAATAATTCAAACCATGTGTGGGTTGATTCCAAAGTCCACCTACGGTTCATTCATCCAATTATTAAAACAATGATTTTTATCAAACATTGCATGAACTATGATGTATGCATATACATATCACATCATTAATCATATATAATTTTTATCATAATGTTTGATAGCTCGATTTTGGGCGTTTGGGTAAAACAATAATATGTTAACGTTGACCTAGTGAAAGGTGGTAACCACTTAATCTTATGGAAAAGTCCAAAGTTGATTTGCTTAGAAGCTTTCTAACTACTATAGATTTATATACTTGCAATACATTGTTACTAATATGCATGTATTTTAATCCGAACTTATCACTTTTAAACCAACATCTTGAGTGGTTATAATGTCTGGAGTTGGATGGCATAGTAAAAGAGTATAATCATGACTTTTACCAAGTTCAATGTTGGTTCAAACTTTCATAGACACTAGTTGCTTCTCGACCTGTCAATACTAGTAATTTACTATAATTGTTTATATTGGAAAAGATAGCTTGTGATTGATCAAGATAACCTGTACTTAACATAGGGTAGAATTTTGATCATAGTAGAAAGAACTACCAAAATAGTTACTATAAACATAAACTTAATGTAAGAGAAGCATTATGGTAATAATAAAATTACAATGGAATAACCATGCTCAAGTCTTTAATCATTGGAACGGCACTGATTGACTTAGATTTAGGAAGCAAGGGCAAACAGTATTAAATATAAAATGATGCAGTTATTTCTTCTACAATAATCAAGCTTATAATATCAAGGAGCTTTACAGGAAGTAAGTTTCCCTACAGAATGTAAATAACGATTAGTTTGGTACTTTAGTTAATACTACAATATTGTATGTGATTACAATGGTACATGTAGTATGACGTTGATGAGGAAGCTGATAACCTGTTGGTGAGCAACTGGTTTGTACATATAAGTAACAGGTTGATACTTACCATAAATAGTAAGTTAAAATAAAATCAAATCGTATATTCTAATGGGAATCTTTACTATCAGTATTGATAAAAGATTTTCCATGAATAAAAAAAATGGTACGAATAAGTATAACATTTGCAAGTTAAGCATGTTAAAATAGAAATGAATATGCGACAAAGATTACGAGCTTAGAGTTCACATTAAGTATCTTTGGTGTTGCTAAGCTTGATAAAGAAAGAAACTCGTTTATCTGAACTCTGCTTACAAGAAAAACTAGAAAAGATAAACTACTTTACCTCATTGAAGTTGCTTGAAAATTATCAGCTTATTTACTAGCATATTATTTTGCAGACAGAAACACTTCTTGATACTTTATGAATTTAAAACGTCTACTTGATCGATCGTACCTGTGAACTTGTAAGAACCAGCAATCTGTCTGCATTAGCATCAATGCTAAGTAAGCCCAGGATTCAAAGTTAGATTCCACCTACTTTCCATAAAGTAGACTCATTAGTAAACTAAAAGAAAACAGTATGCAAGTAAATCTTATTTTATCACTAGTGGAAAATGAGAGATTAGTGACCAGGAGACCAAAACGTTTGGTCACCACGGTTTTTTTCAAGGGATAAATGACCAAAATTGATAAATTTAAGTGAGCTAACTAAAAAAGACCAAGATAAATGGCCACTTTTGGTCACGAGATAAAAACCAACTAAAAACGATCAAGATAAATGACCAAATTTGGTCACGCGATATCTATACTAAAAATGACCACATAACAATTGGTCATTTTTAGTTGTCACTTTGACAATGAAAAAAATTACAAATTTGACAATGAATTTGTAATTTTACTAAATTCTCCAGAAAGTGACCAAACTCATCAAATGATGTTTGAATGCTATATTTTCCTAATCCAATGTCTGCATCTTCTGCACCCCTTCCATGTCATTTCTGGAAAGCCCTTTCTTCAGTCTATCTCCAACATATTCTAGCATAGGTAAACATGCCTTCTTGAACCCTTCTTTTATCATGACCATAATATTTGCCAATGCAGTTTCCTCCAAAATCTCTCTCATAGAAATGGATAGTTAGATTCGGTAATCTAACCCATGGAATGGATGAGAGTGACATTTTGGCTGGATTGAATTCCAGTAACCATGGCCTCATAAAAACCCCTGCGTTTCCTAAGAATCACTACTACATATGGTTTAAATCTCCCACAACAGTTTTCCACGAATAAGTGAAAATCGAATTTTTCATGGAAAAACAATTTAAAATTTTGGAAAAAAATGAAAATGTCCCCGAAGATCGTCACTATAGCGACACATAGTCCATTACGTTGCTATAGAGACATACGTTTGTTCGTCTCCCCTTGTTTAACAACAAGTTTTATTAGCTTATAACCTCAACTATTTTATTTAGCAAGCCTCTAACATGGTCATATTTAATATTTATTAAACTTAAAATACTTCTTTTATTTAATTAAATTCATTAATAATATATAAGATCAAAATAAAATAATATCTTATATTAAATTTATTTTCCTAAAATTTCAACCTATCTTTATTTATTTATTAAATATTTTTTTCCACCTAATTGTTCATATCCATAATAATATTGTTATATAATTATTAATTTTCGTACTCATATTCTATTTTTTATGAAAATAACACTACTTTATAATCGAGTTGTCTAAACAAGGGACTTTTTGACTTTTTTTTCCAACTGGTTTTTACCAGTTTCTCACCATGAATCTTCACGGAATTTTCAAAACTCTAAAAAACATTGCTAAATCTTACAGAGTATGGGTGTTGGGGGGGTTTTGTGTCTTTTAATTTCATTTCTGAGCTTAAAGTTGCCCAACAAACAACATAAATTACAGATTTTATGGATTAAATTCATCGGATTTCGGTAGAATATCTGCCTAAAAAGTCAAAAGGTCCCCTCGTTAGACAACTCCCTTTATAATCCCTTCTAACTCGAGCATGGTTAAAATTCAACTTCACTTAATCCTTTATAATTCCTCTTCTTACCTTTCTTAAATTGTCTTTTGCAACTTTGTCAAAGGCCAACTTCTCTTAGCCCTTTTTAGGTAGCTTGTGGTACTCCACTCAAGGATTTGTCATTGTCCTTAGTGATGATGTTGAAGGATTTGTGTTAGAATTATTTTATTTTATACAATAAGAAATGATATTGTTATCAATGGGATTTTCATTAAATATTTGGACCTATTGTTATACCAAAATCCTGTCACCATCATGTGATAAGACATTTGACATACCTACTTGCTCTGAATCCTAGCTTCTGGAGTGGAAACTAAATGGTTTTTCATCAATCTTTCATACAAATTCCTAGCACTGCTCATGCCCCTTTATCCAGGAGCGGTACCCCTGTTCGCACCGCCCATTATCTGTTTCCCATAAGCGGTGCCACTACTTATTGTCCTTGGTCCCTAAGCAGTTATTACTAGAACCGCTTTATCATAGAAGGAGAAACGTTGTACCCTAGGTAAAAAGAGAAAAAGAGAAGATTCTTGAGATTTCTAGATGATAAGCCTCGTGTCCTACCTTATCCCTACTGTTGTGGGTTGGTTGAGCTCGAGATCCCTCGTCCTAAGATCTTAGAAGCCACCTCACCCACTAATTTCTCAACCTACTCTATCCATTAAAGCCTTATAAATAAGAGCTCATAGCCATGGTTGAGGGGAGAACACTTGAGGTATTGTTATGCTGTTGGATTGATCATTGGCCCAAGATCATTTGGAGAGAGCATAGAGAGCTAGAGTTGGAGCTTTTGGGGATGAGAATGTCTAGTTTTGTGGAGATGCATGTCAACACTAAGGCTTGGTTGTAAACTTCTTCATATTCTTTAATTCCAGTTGATTTATGTCCCACATATTTTGTTGTTGTTGTGATTTTGCATGTATGTTTCTAGATTCCTTAGTCACTAGCATAGATTAGTAGATCATATTCTGGTTGCTTTGATCTGTTTCATGTTGAGATTAATTGCAGGTACAAAGGTGGACTATCAAAGCCTTGTATTACAGATATCTACAATGTCTAGGGGGAGTCTTCAACCTCTATCCTCTATTTGTTCTGGATCTGAACCATTCAGACCAGTGGAACACCTTGTTGTCCGCAGGAGGTGAATTATTCCAGCTAACAAATCTGGCATCCATACTGGGGACTAGTATATCAGTTGTTCTGATCTTCCTCAGTCTATAACTCTTGTCCAAATCTAGGCTCCATTTTCTTCAACTCTCTTCAGTCAGATCTACTTTCTGACTTGCTTCATTTGGGTTTGAAATTTCCAGATCTGTTCAGATCTGAGTCATTTCGGTCTTTTATTCTCTGTTTCCATACTCAATTCAACAGTATTTTCCTTCATCCAGTTTTTCCTGACTTGATCCATCTTTCTTTTTTTTGTTTTAGTCATCTATAGGGAACCATACCTATGCTGTGTACAAGGAGCGGTGCCACCGCCTGAACAAAGTGGACAGTCAGTGGTGCCACCCCTTGTAACCCATTTGCAAGAAGCTGTGTTGTCTTGGAAACGCTCGGTCAATACCTACGAAGCGCGATGCCAGGTAGGCATCATTCCAAAACAGTTTTTCCTCATTTTTGTTTGAAAAAATTTGGATTTTGATTGCTTTTAGTTTTTTTATCAGGATTGTGTTACTCAATCTGATGTGTGTGGCTTGCTGGTTTGATGGTTTAATATTGATTTGAGTGGAATTCCAAAAGTTTGTTTAAGTCTTTTGATTGTTCATCCGCTTCTATGCTTGTTGGTTGTTTTTAAGAAGGATTTCTTGTTTTCTGAAAAGTTTAAGGTGTTATTGAAATCTCTTTCCGTTGCATAAACTAAAAGAAGAACACTAGATTAGCTTCTAGGTTTTGTTTCTTATTGGCATAGTAAAATTCTTTTTCTTTCCTTCAAAAAAGAAAAGTTTTGGCTGAGACTAGGACATCATCATTGAGCGTTGGATTTGGGTTCTCTGATTGGCTTTACAAGCTTTCAGAACCTTTATGATCTTTCATCTCTCATGCATTTAGGACTACCTCGATCAAAATATAAAAAAATGGTAGTTTTAGGTTAGATTTGCTTGTGTTTTTGAGAAAATTGAAAAGTTAGAGTGCATTGGCATATAGGTGTGCTTCGTGTTGTTCTTTTAGGAAAAGAGATTCTCACCCTTCTCATTTGCTTTCGAAGAGAAGAAATCGGTTTGGAAAAGCTTTGCTTGTCTTTGATTTGATGTTCATGACTGTTGATTGGAATGATTTTTGGTCTTGAAACAATAATATAACACTCTCTTCCCTCCTGTAAGTAGGCATACTGAACGGTAAAGTGAACATTTGCACAAGCATATTGCATGGTTTTACTTTTCTGTCAAAACATCATGCATTCACCTAACTGTACAAGTTAAAATTAATGGTAGTTGTAGGTTAAAATTTACGTAGTAACTTGAGTGATAGGTTAGAGACGTGTTTGGGTGTTGTAAAACCTAGGAGCCGTCGTTATTTGTCAGCATTACATCCCAGGAATTGCGTGGTTCTTCCACGTACCTTCAGTATATCGAATTGCCTTTCGCGTACCCTTGAGGTATATAGAAAGGTACTTCACGTACTCGATTGTATATCGAAAGGCCCCTTGTGTACGGTTATGCATTAGACAGCACTACTACTGAGTCGAGCTCCCACGTACCTTGAGTATATCGGGAGACCCCACTAGGGTACCTTATCTATCTGAGAAAATCCTTTTGGTCGTCTTGTTTGGAGCCATACACCGAAAACAACATTCAGGGAGATTACTACGCACGTACCCTCAAGGCATATCGCGAGTGGCACCTTCTTGACAATCCTAGTGAGATACCTGACTTTTGAATTCCTCCTGTCATTTTAAGTCTGCTTGTTTTGACCTATAGTTTGTGTAGGGAAGAATTTTGGTGTGTTTTCTAGATTTTCGGACCCTAGGTTAGATAGGAACTGTACAAATTGGCTAAGTTAAGACAGTCCAGGAGAGTACGGGGCTTGCCACCTGATTTTATTCCTGTTTCAGGAGAAAATCCAATGGAATCTATCGACCAAGGAGCTGATACCACCTCCCAAGTGGGAGATAATGTGGTGGTGGAAAGTGGAGTACCATATTATTCACACTCGCCTCCGTTGTTCCAACAACCTTCTCAGGGAAATTCATCGTTCCATTCTCCCTTGGAAGGTCATGTTGATGATACAACCCGTCCAGACTTTGGTCCCCATGCTCCTTTTTGGGAGACACCTATAGGACATGCCATTGCCTCATTTGGCACTCTTGTAAGTTCTCTCGGTGATGAAGAAGAACACAAGAAATATCGTGCTGCTATTCTCCATGCACAGGAGGTAGAAAAGCAGATTGATGACCTATTAGGCTCTACACCAATACGTTCCACATCTCTTCCTGTGGGATATCATTCACTGGCCGATTCTATGAGACCCATTGAACTGATTATAGATTGTCCATTAACAAATCACAACCCAGGTCAAATTATCACCCCTCTCACCTCTCACGTTATGTCTGTTCCAAATCCTCCCAGGTCTTCTGCACCTCCGGCTCAACCTTCAATTCCTATTTCGTCAGTACCTTCTAATGCCAGGGGGCAACCCCCGGCATGACCTACATTATCTGATGTCAGAATTGTACCTAGTCAAGGGCAGACCTCTAGCATAGAATCATCTACAATTTTTGTCCCTCCCACCCATACTAATGTGGTAAATCCCCCATCTAGTTCAGGTTAGCCCTTGGGGAAAAACCTGTAATCGTTTAGTCTTCTGGAGGTTATGGTTATCAAATACCTGTAGGTAATCACCCATCTAATCCTATAGGAACGCCTTATGCTCGAATTCCATACCCTAGAAACACTTTTACACCGTGGGGGAAACCCAACTGGTCTTACATGCCAGCTATGGGAGGGATAACCATACATACTGCAGGAGGTGCGGGAGGACCACCTTACGGAGGTCCTCCCCCTGGGGGACCTAATGGTCCCGGAGGATCTGGCAACTTTCCTCCTTATGGTCCTGGTGGTCCTAGTGGTCCTCAGGGACCTAGTGGCTTTCCTCCTTTTGGCTCTGGAGGGTCTGATGGCCCTCCACCTAGTGGTTCCGGTTGCTTTGGAGGTTTACCACCTTTTGGAGGCTCCAGAGGGTCTGGTAGTCCGCCTCCCGGTGGTCCTGGTGGTCCTGGTGGTCCCGGTGGTCCTGGTGGTCCCGGTGGTCCTGGTGGTCCTCCTCCTAGAAGCCCTAGTGGTCCTAGTGGTCCTAATTCCAGAAATCAATCCCCCGTGGGTGGATCTTCTAGTGGTTCTTCCTCAAAACAACCTATTTATCAGTCTACCTATGGTCCTACTAGTAATTATATGCCATATCAATACTACCAGTATGTGCAGCCCATCCGACAGTTACCTTTCCTAGAAACTTTGGACTTGCCTGATTTGTCCAAGTTGATTAATGATCCCATTCGACACAATCCCTCGTGGCCTCCCATTCCGGTAAAGTTACCATCGGATATTCCAAAATTCGATGGGAAATAGGGAGACGATCCAAAGAACCATGTTATGACCTTTCATTTATGGTGTTCTTCGAACTCCCTCATGGATGATTCCGTCTGGTTACGACTCTTTCAGTGAACTTTGACTGGTACGGCTGCGAAGTGGTACATTGAACTCCCACAACATTCGTTTGTGGATTTTGGCTTGTTGGCAACCGTGTTCCTTACACACTTTCAACTCCCTATTCGTTATGAAACAGGCACTGATATTTTAAATTCTTTGCGACAGAACACCTCCACCCACATTTTTGATCATATTCATGAGTGGAGAAGGCAGAGAAGGCTTATTAAGGCCCCTATTCCGGATCAGTTATTAGCTGATTGGTTCACTAAGTCCTTATTGCATCCTGTTTCTCGAGATGTGGCTATGGGTGGTGTCGTTATTGAAGAGTAGGCTATTAGTCGGGCTCGGTACCTAGACTTGGTCTATTCCCAGTCTGGAACTCTTTATGACCTGATTCCTCAAGCTCCTTGCCCCAGCACTGACCCTGCCAAGCCACTAGCAGAAGTACCTATTGATGGGATTGTTGGTTCAATCCATTCCTCGTCTGTAGCGAAAGCTGCCAAGCAAACCCAAACTGCTACTCCTTCGAATCCTAAGGTTTCCATCGAGGTCAATTCTATTCAAAGTACTCAAACCGTTGGAAATAAAAAGAAAGGTAAAAATAGAAATAAAAAACCTGGAAACCAATAGGAGACTCCACGACCAACCAATAATGACAACGACAAAGGGAAAAGGAGGGCTAAATATCCCTGTCTGCTATGCGGTGGTGACCATTTTTCAAAGGAGTGTCCCCACCGGGATGAAATCTCCCAGTTTCTGAAGTCCAATCCTGCACTTGCAGTACTTACGGATCCCTTCCCTCTCAACAAAAACTGGTAGACCACATGTCTAACCAGGGTAACTCTAGTTCATCGGAGGAAATTCATATGATGTCCTCAGATACCATCCATCAGCAAAATTGAAGTTAGAATTATGATAAACCCGTAGATAAGAAAGAAGATCAATCTTCTTCAGGGAAATTTCCCTCCACTAGTTCTCTAGAATTCTTGTCTATTGTCCTTTTATCTATCGAGAATCCTACTCTTGACATGATTTTGCGCCCACCTAAGAGTACTCTTCGGAAGGCTATCTTTAATCCCAATGCCCGAGCTGCTCAATTCTATAATGTGGTTGAAGATCTCGCTAAGGTACCTTGTGCGATGTCTACCCTAGAAATACTCCAAAGTTGCCCCACATAGCGCAAGAACTAATTGATAGCGATAGGAGCTTTAGACCCGGATAACACTAACTTGATTCATTTCAATGTTAAAAACTATAAACCTAGATTATCGCATAAACTTGCTTTTCAGATCATTACGAAAGTAGTGGGAAAGAAAGTCTTTCAAATGGTATTAGATGAAGGAGCTTCGACCTCGGTGTTATCTCTAACTTGTTGGAAAGCTCTTGGCTCTCCCGAGCTTGTTACATCACCTACGACCCTTAAATCCTTTGATGGATGGGGTTTCCAACCCCATGGTCTCATATTATCCCTCCCAGTCGAGCTAGGGGGAAAAACTGTTTCCATCCAAGTAGAATTGGTAGATGCCCCTTTAGATTACAACCTCCTTCTAGGAAGGAATTGGTTCTATGCCATGACTGTTGTTGTGTCAACAGTATTTTGAATAGTCCAATTCCCGCATCTAGGGAGAATTGTTACTATTGATCAGCTTGATTTTTGTACGTTGGATGTTACTACCTCCACGGATAATGACATCCCTATGTTAGGTCAGTCCCCTCCTCCTTACCAGTCGATTGGGGTAGGCAACCTGAAGGATTCATCCCTCATGGGGATTTTTCCATCTACTCCTCCTAGCATGGATACCGCAACAGTACATATGATCTCCTCATTTGATTATAAGCCTAAGGGAAAAAATGTTGTTGGGTCCACCTCATTGAGTCCTCATGAAGCTATGTATGACACCATTCCAACCTTTTCTGATGATCACACTAATGAACTTCATCTAGTGGCTTCAGATCCTTACCATTTATCGTACTGGTTAGAACCTTCTCTTCCGGTTCTAGACTATCTCTCCAAGAATTTTCCTTTCGATGAGTCCATTATAGAGATCATGAACACGGATGAGTGCATTTGGGAGGATCACCATCATAGATCCATGTTCCTCCCCAACACCAGTTCAGGCAGCTATGATTTTGCATCCTTGTTTCCTATTGATATTGTTAACGTTCCACAAAGTCCTATATTGTTGCAAGATACAGATTCTGAAGGAAACCTTTGCAACATTACTCAGATGAACCCAATTGACATATCATCCAAGCCTGATGTTATTGAGCATGTTCATGTTGGGCAGAACTGCTCCGCAGATGAATCTGAAGCATATAAGGCACTTTTTAAGGAATTTCGTGATATTTTTTCCTGGTCCTATGAGGAGATGCTTGGGATTGACCCTTCCATTGTGGTCCACGAGATTAAAACTTATCCCATGGCTAAACCTGTCAGGAAGAAACTTAGGCAAGTCCATCCTCGGAAGGCCGCAGCTATTAAAGCTGAGATTGAGAAACTTCTGAAAGCTGGTTTTATTTATCCTGTACCTCTAATAGAATGGGTATCGAACGTTGTCCCTGTCAATAAAAAGTAGGGCACCATTAGAGTTTGCATCAACTTTAGGGATTTAAATAAATCTTGTCCCAAGGACAACTTTCCTACCCCACATATCGATCAGATTATCGACAACTGTGCTGGAAGTGCAATTTTTTCATTCATGGATGGCTTCTCTAGCTACAATCAGATTGAGATATTGCCCTCCGATTAGCATAAAATGGCATTCATTTTCCCATGGGGAACCTTTGCGTATAAGAAGTTCCCTTTCGGCTTGAAAAATGTTGGAGCCACGTTCTAACGTGCGATGTCCTATGCATTTCATGACGTTAAACATATTTTTGAACCGTACCTTAACGACCTCCCTGCTCATTCACAGTGACGGGAGGACCACCCTGGTCATCTTAGAGACATATTCCTGAGATTTCATCATTATAATATACGGCTCAATCCGCATAAATGTTTTTTTTGCATTGAGACGGGACATATGCTTAGCTTTGTGGTATCCAAAGATGGCATCCTGATAGATCCTTTGAAGATTACCTCTATCATTAATCTACCAGCCCCAACCAACCTCCTTGAACTCCAAATTTTGCAGGGGAAGGAAAACTTTCTCTGTCGTTTCGTGTGCAATTTCACAAAGAAAATGCATGGTTATATGCGTCTCCTCAAGAAGAATACTCCATTCTTATGGGATGACGAGGCCCAACATGCCTTTGATAATCTTAAGCACACTCTGACTCATTCACCGATGATACACCCCCCAGATTATTCAAAGGACTTTCTCTTGTATATTGCTGCCTCCGCTACTACCATCGCCATGGTTTTAGTGCAGGACAATCTCCACGGTCAGGAGCATGTGATTTATTATGCTAGTAAGAATATTATCAATTCCGAAACTCGTTATTAACATGTGGAGAAGTTAGCATTGGCCACGGTCATTGCTGTGCAAAACTTTCGTCACTCCATTCTGCTCGACACTACCACCGTATTAGCAGACCAGAACCCGATGTACTACATCCTGACTCATCAGGTACTTGGGGGCAAGTACTCTCGTTGGATCGTTATCCTTCAAGAGTTCGATCTGGAGTTTTCCAAGGCCACATCAAATAAATACTTGGTTTTCGTAGAGCTTATGTGTGATCTTCCCTGTGCTACAACGTAATATGAGCCCAATGATTCATTTTCGAATGAATTCTTGTTCTTGATTAGCACTACCGATCCTTGGTATGGAGATTTGCTGATTTATCTCCAAACCCAAAATTTTCAGCCGCATTTATCTTGCGATGATCGCCGCCATATCCGTCACCACATGAAGTACTATCTCATCTTGAATGATACCTTGTATAGACGTGGGATTGACTCCATTCTCCGGCAATGCCTCACCCATGAGGAGGCTAAACACATGTTGAATGATTTCCACTCTGGAACATGTGGCAGTCATTTATCTGGGATGGCTACAGCCCAGAAAATCCTTCGTGCTGGCTATTTTTGGCCTTCTGTCTTCAAATACTGTCATGAGGCTATTAAGAAATTCCCACCTTGTCAACATTTTTATCCTAAAAAGCACACCCATACTGCTCCGCTTCACCTCGTCATTGTCGTTGGCCCATTCGCCAAATGGGGGATTGACTTCATGCATTGTAAGCCTACCTCAGTCGAGGGGCATGGTTACATCATCGTAGCCATGGATTATTTCACAAAATGGGCTGAGGCCATGCCTACATATGCAGAAGATGGTAAGACTGTCACTCTCTTCTTGTTCAATCATATCATAGCTAGATTTGGAGTTCCACAGTCCATCGTCACTGATCACAGATCTCATTTTCGTAATCAAATGATGGAGGAACTAAGTGCCAAGCTAGGTTTTTGCCATGAAAACTCTATGCCGTATTATCCGGAAGCTAATGGCCAGGTAGAGGCCATTAACAAAGTTTTGAAAACTATGCTTCGTCGAATGGTTGGAGATCATAAATCCAATTGGAACCTCATTCTTTTTTCTGCTCTTTGGGCTTATTGGACTTTTGTGAAAAAAGCTATTGGTTTCACGCCATTCCAGCTTGTTTATGGACTTGAAGCTGTCTTTCCAATCCAATGTCAGATTCCATCTTTACAACTTGTCGTCGAACTTCTCCCGGACACTTCCATAGAGGAAGATAGATTTTTGTATTTGAATAACCTTGATGAGACTCACAGAGATGCTGTCTTGGCTAATGAGGCACATAAGAAATGCGTCAAGGTGCAG
Organism: Pseudotsuga menziesii; assembly: GCA_001517045.1. Taxonomy (NCBI): domain Eukaryota; kingdom Viridiplantae; phylum Streptophyta; class Pinopsida; order Pinales; family Pinaceae; genus Pseudotsuga; species Pseudotsuga menziesii. Next base: position 55,788 of record LPNX011068240.1, on the reverse strand, counting down.
TGTGCTAAATATGTCCAGCCTCATGTCTTCAACGAGGGTGACCTAGTATTGACTTATGACCAGAGATATGCCAAACTAGGGAAGGGTAAGTTCAAGTCCATGTGGTATGGACCTTTCGCTATTTCTAAGGTGTTAGAGAAAGGAGCTTACGAGCTCGTTGATTATGATGGAATCCCTTTGTGGCAACCTCGCAATGGGTTGTACCTGAAAATGTACTATGCCTAGGTCTTCTTAGATAGTATCTTGTATATATGTATATTGATTGAATTTCAGTGTGCTTTTAGTATTTTCAAGATGGTTTTGATTTTTAGTGTCCACATCTGTTTATACCATGTTTTGGTCATGCAGATGGCTTTCTACGGCTTCGCTGATGGTGCTTGCCACCACACCTTGAATCTCGCCTTGGCTGCTTGGGTTCTCTATTCCCCAGCTGAATATTTGGTTAGTTCAGGAGCGGTTTGCATAGGTCCCACTACTAATAACATCGTCGAGTATGAAGCAGTCATCGATCTTCTAACTGAAGTTGCCTCCCAGGATGTCCATGATCTAGTAGTATTGATGGACTCACAGCTCGTGGTTGTCATTTAAACCATGTCTACACCATTAGGAACCCGATACTCCTCCAAATCTTCCGAAGGGTACGTTTGTTAAAAAGATCATTTGGAACCATTACCTATAGGCATATCCCTAGGGAACATAATGTAGTTGCTGACTCATTGGATAATTACATCCTAGATTGGCATATTGCCCATTCATGACGTCAAATCAAACATGGTACATTGTAAATAAACATTTAAAGACACATAGAACTCATAGAAAATGCATTTGGCCGTTTGAAACATATAAACACCATGTAAAAGTTTGTATATATATATACGAAAAAGTTTTACAAAAAATAGGTCCCGAGACCTCATTTGAAGCACGTAGGCTTTCAGGAAAAATCATCATACAAAATCCTGAAGCTATCAGCTTTCAGTATATATGTCTCATACACTAATGGTGCTCGTGATAGCACATCACCGCTCGAGCCACCCTACGTAGCAGCCTACTAAATCTACCTGGTACTCCCACTGTAGATCTCTGATATCTAATCGGGAGGTCATCTATGTCAGCATTTGGGATGTTTAGAGTCAACCTCTCTAGGTTCTCCTCTAGCTCCACAGTCATATCATCACCCTATGGTACAAAACGAGCTGCGACTCGCCTATCCAATGGAGATTCTCCTCTAGGCCTCGCTGCTCCAACATTTGCATGAGAACAAAACAGGTCTTGTCACTTATCACAAAAAATATAAAAATTAAAAAAAAAACATAAAAACATTGTCCATTTTAGGGTTTCTTGCTTCTTACCGATGTCACCCCACTGCCCTCCAGGTTGGAGTGCTAGGTCGGGATCTCCTATAAAGTCTGTTCCTGCATAGGCATAGTCCTTGACCATGAGCATCTGATCCCGTAACCATCTGAAGAAAAGATCACCGAACTTCACTCTGCCCCTACCTGCTCCTATGCAAGCCATGACCTAGACCCAACTTAGCATACGGGGGTCCCATGTTCTCAGACTCCGGAAATTCACCTGGGGCCTCATCTTTGGGACCCGCTCGAATAAGAAGTAGGCTAAGATGGAACCAAAGCCGAACTGCTTCAGCTCTCCCTGCCGACATTTAGTCAGCTGATCCTTGAAGATTGGAAGCATTGTTTTCGCCTAGTTGAACACTGTAGGTGCCATGCCCTCTATGGTGTACAACATATGTGCCTTGGAAGCTTGGTGCACACCTTGGCTCCCGGCCAACCTCTGCATGGTGAACAGAACAATCTGTAGAGCCTTGTCTGTCACTGCCCTGATGGGGATTTTCTTCCCCGATGTACCTGTACCTAGTGCACAATGCCGATCTATAAGCTCTCTGGTGGTAATGTACCCGCCACAGGAACCTGTCAGTGTGATGAGGGAACCTTGTCTCGATAGACTAGTTAGGAAGTAGATATCCTCTACCTCCACTGTAAGTATATGTGCCCCCACTTCGAAATACTGTTGTTCTGGATTCCACATCTGTAGTATGGGTTCCAGTAATCTCTCGTGGGACACCATGCTTGGGGTCCAGAAGAACTTTAAGAGTCCATAGTCCCGTAGTGCGGCAATGCAACCCGCATTTCTTTCAGCAGCAACATTCTCGTCATCATGTGTTCTTTCCTTCCATATCACCATGTTTTGAGTCACCTAGACCTGCCAAAAACAATAATGGTATGCATTAGAATCATCCTTGAATCATTGCAAATCAAAAGAATGAATATTTGTTGTCCATATGATTTGTTTAATTTCTCCACGGTTAGCACCGCCTGTGCCCCATTGGAGACAGGCGATGGCACCGCCTGTCCACTGTGTTCTTGGCACAGTTCTCGGGTGGTACCACGTATCCTGTAAGGGGTAGCCGTGGTTCCCGCATATTGAGTTTTAGGGATTTCCAGATAGGCCCAACCCCCCTCCCCAAAATCTCAACATAGAAGCTATGAAACGAAAGATAAAGGTCTTAGATGTTCCCTGCAACTAACAGTGCTGAAAACGGACGGTGGAAACTCCCGGTATCAACTGTGGAAGATCTGGCTAGAAAAATGCTCCAAGTGCTCTTTCCTAGAGGTAAATAGTGAAATGTTTTGATTTTTTACTATTTACTTGACTTATATAGACATTTTTGGGTCCAACTTACTATAGTTTTGATATAAAATCGTATTTTAGTCAAAATTCATTTGTCGTAATCCCTTAATGTTGGTTTTGAATGCATTTAACACTTGTTTTTGAGTCGTCTGCAGGATAAGAGAACTTTAGTAAGAAGCTTTGGAAAGTTTGTTTATGGATTTTTCCTACTTTCACAAAACAGAAAAGGTCGTTGAGCGTTTATTACGACACTTTGTCATGCTCGTTAAAATCTAGTATCAAAGTTCCGAGTCCATTTCAAGTTTCTTTCCAGGCTCGTAAAATATAGCATTGTGTAAAGAAGCATCATGGAGTCCTCTTTTCACCTCTTTTTTAGGCTCCTTAAACACGAAAAGGTCATCGAGTCCGTTTCCTATTCTTTCGAAGATTGTAAAATATGACATTGTGTAAAGAAACCTCATGGAGTTCTCTTTAAACCCTTTTCAGGCTCCCTAAATACGAAAAGATCATCGAGCGATCTTGTCTTCTTCACGCTCGTTAAAGTATTTGAAGAGTCGTCCGTCCGATAGTAGGTTATCCCTTTTTCGGTTTGGATCAGACTATTTACGAAAAAGAATCACTCTAGCCAATCATGATTGGAAGAGTTCTCTAAGGTATGATTTTACAATTTTTCAGGCCTTAGAGACTAAATCATACGAAAAAGAACCCCTTTGGAGTCTTCTTCTGTGTTCGTTCAGACTCTCTAAACATGAACGATACTGAGTTTTCTTTCAATGGACTCGTTAAATTAAACATTGAGAGACCCATTTTGGGAATGAACCCCTCCTCTCTCAGGTTCGTAAAAAATATGAGTCTGGACTTGTCTTCTGACAAGCTATATCGAGTGTTTGTTACCCTCTTTGAACTCGTAAAACCAAAAAGAGGCACTCATCAATCATGATGGGGGAAATGGGAAAGGAATCATTTTGCAAATAATGGTAGTTGTTTGTCATTACCTTTGAACATGGCACTTGTCTACACAATCATGTCAGTCAATTGGGTATTCAGCTAATCTCTGTGACGATCCACTTTCAAGAGTCATGTTAATCCTTTGATTCTTTCAAAAGAATGCATTGACCACTGTCGCATTGTGTATCTGTCTTGTCTAGTCATGCTGCCAATTTTTTTTGTCGTGCCGCCCGATGTTCAAAAAAGATCTGAAGAATTTTTACCTCTACAATCTACACAGTCTTTGTGTCAGTATCTTTGAGTCAGTCATATGGTTACTACATTCACATCATTCCAGAACTATGTTCCAAGTTTCGTGTCGTCGATGTGGGACTCATCATGGCCCTCCTTCAATGAGACTTTTCCTGTTGACATCAGCTCATCATCCGAGAAATAGTCTTAGAAACAATTTTTAGTACGTTGACATCTGTATGCCTTAATGACCGTTTCTCTCGCTCTCGACATAGGTTCACATCATTGACCTTTGATCGATAGAATCTATTGGGTGTTCGACATCAGGACATCTATTCACACTCAGTAGGTTGTACTAGGGCACCTTGGGAATCATTGACATTAATGGTGATCTCCCTCGCACTTGTTGATGGTTCACATCATTGGTCGGTAATCAAGTGGTTTCTACCATGTTCGACTTCAGATCATTGTAATCACATGGATAGAATCGTACTTTGTGGAAGATGAGATGAAGACCCTAGGTATTTGTTTAAAGTGCTCATTGCTTTTTCCCCTGGCTGCGATGGAGTTTTGTACATCTAACATGGATCCACATTTGTATGGTCGTGGCTATGCTCAAATTTGCGTCAGTATGACATAGATCTACATTGTATGTCTAGTAGCTATGTCCAAGTTTGAGTCCTCTATCACATGGATCTACGCTATATTCTAGTAGCCATGCTTGTTTATTCCTCTCATGGATCTGCCTTGTATTAGTCTACAGGCATGAGTTTGGTTACTTGTGTCTATGAGTCAACATACTGATGTACTACAGATCCATACTTGACAACATGTTCTGATCAAGCCGACATTTTCATCTTGTGGCGACGACTTGTTCTCAAAGCTCTCATTTATCGTATCCCTCTAAGACTCATGCTTTGGGGGGCATCCTGTTATACCAAAATCCTGTCACCATCATGTGATAAGACATTTGACATACCTACTTGCCCTGAATCCCAGCTTATGGAGTGGAAACTAAATGGTTTTTCATCAATCTTTCATACAAATTCCCAGCACCACGCATGCCCCTTTATCCAGGAGCAGTACCCCTGTTCACACCGCCCATCATCTGTTGCCCAAAAGCGGTGCCACCACTTATTGTCCTTGGTCCATAATCGGTTATTACCAGAACCGCTCTATCATAGAAGGAGAAATGCGGTACCCTGGGTAAAAAGGGAAAAAGAGAAGTTTCTCGAGGCTTCTAGATGATAAGCCTCGTGTCCTAACTTATCCCTACTGTTGTGGGTTGGTTGAGCTCAAGATCCCTCATCCTAGGATCTTAGAAGCCACCTCACCCACTAATTTCTCAACCTACTCTATCCATTAAATCCTTATAAATAAGAGCTCATAGACATGTTTGAGGGGAGAACACTTGAGGTATTGTTATGTTGTTGGATTGATCATTGGCCCAAGATCATTTGGAGAGAGCATAGAGAGCTAGAGTCGGAGCTTTTGGGGATGAGAATGTCTGGTTTCGTGGAGGTTCATGTCAACACTAAGGCTTGGTTGTAAACTTCTTCATATTATTTATTGCAAGTTGATTTATGTCCCACATATGTTGTTGTTGTTGTGATTTCATATGTATGTTGCTAAATTCCTTAGTCACTAGGATAGATTAGTAGATCATATTCTGGTTACTTTGATCTGTTTCTTGTTGAGCTTGATTGCATGTACACAGGTGGACTATCAAAGCCTTGTATTCCAGATATCTACAACATCTAGGGAGAGTCTTCAACCTCTGTCCTCTATTTGTTCTGGATTTGAACCATTCAGACCAGTGGAACACCTTGCTGTCCGCAGGAGGTGAAATATTCCAGCTAACACTTATCACGCATATCTACAATGAGTGATCATTGTGGGCCTATAATGACATTCATCAAACATATTCAAGTATATTATAAGGCATCCAAGCGTAAATATTAGGCAGCAAAGTCAACGAACACGAATACATAAGAATACACCTCAAAGACTTTATAATGCATTATTTGACGTCTATGTTTAATTTAATTTAATAATAAGTTCGGGTCCAAAATTATTCTCACATACCTTCGGATTTGAGTGTAATTCAGTAATAGGATCTGGTCATGCCGACTGTATAGAGGTTCGGAAGTTGAATGAATTTCAGCTACTTTTCCTTCACCGCATGAGCTAATTCATGTTTTGGGTTATGAGCAATTTCTTTTGGTCGTTTTGGATTTTCCAAGGTGGGAATCGATCCGATATTGGGCATATTTGGGTTGGGACCAACACTCCATAAAGGCTTAGAGCAACGAGTTCTTCTTGGAGGATGTGAAGTACTCAATTAGCAGTGGGAACAAGCTTGTAAAATGTGCATATATGGGCTGAACTGCTTCTTTGAAGCTTATTCCAAGGTGGGTATTAATTTTTTTCTTCCAAATGAGAAGTTTATTTGAAAATTTGGGTTTCAAAATGAGAAGCTTATTTGAAAATTTGGGTTTTTTTTGGTTAAAAGGGTAACTTAAGATTCACCATCTGTAAGATGGGTATTGAAAATTCTTATTTTTCTGATGTCCAGGTATTGAAAAATTATGTCTCCGTAAAATGGGTATCTGAGAAATATCCTCTTTTAGATGAACGGTTATTGATTAATTCTATTTCTGTCAGATGGGTATTCGAGAACATGAAATTTTGTAAGGAGGGCTTAAAGAATATGTCTTGTTTAATATTTGAAATCATTGCATTTTCAAGATATTATAAAATCCTTCCAATATGGTAAGGGGTGTAATACGAGAATCGTTGGGAATTGTATTACCTGAGCTATAAAGGGTTGATCCTAGAACATTTTACCTCAGCTAGGAGGGTTGAATCTTGAAAGGTCACTATTTTCTTGCTTGTCAAATCCTTGAAATTTGGATTGAGAATTGGGTCTTGTAGCTAGAAACGGTTTTCCTTTGCACTTCAATCAGTAATTCAATTACTAATTCAATGAGTAATGATGCTGCGATGCAGCTCTTTTTGGTTCATGTTGGTGTATGTAGCCCTTTATTTTTCAGTAAGTAGGATGGATATATGGGGTGGTCCCACGGACAATAGAAATCATATACCGAATGGCACATCCACCAAGCCATAGGTCTTTTATTATCGATAGCCGATTTAAAAACAAGGAGAGGACATGGTTACTCTGTATTTACTTAATAGCCTTAAACAAAATCACAGTTAAGAAATGGTACCCCATCCACTGGATTTATTATCTGCGTGATCAACTCAAACTTTTTCAGCAAGATTGATCTTAATCCAAGCTATTACCAGGGGCCAATCAAGCGAACTTAAGTGTGGAAGACAATCTTCAATTATCATAAAGGTATTTTCACTTGGTTGGTTTTTGTGTTGGGTACAGAAAAATCAGTTGCAGAAAATAAATGGTGGACTGTATTCTTTTGTGGTCTTTTAAATAAATAATATGCACCCTGTACAACATTTAGTTATTTTCACAATCAATTGTCTCGCCGTTGCAAGATTCCCAAGCCACGGGTAGAATGCAGATTTAAAATAGGCATGAGTTAAGTTTGAGCCCTAAACTTTTCATATTCTCCAAATGATTCCCTTGATCTCTTTTGTTTCACTGCATAATAAACCAGTCTGGACATTATTGTATATTTCTGAGATGAATGTTTCTAGACTTTATGTTATTGACATATCTGATACTCATCCCATGGATTCTTGAAAAAGTTCATCTGTCTTTTTGAAAAGGTCATCTTTGTTAGTTCTAATCTTATGAAGGTTGTTAAAGCAACAACCCTTGCTTTTGAAGAGGGTAGAAAATTCCTTTCAAGATCTGCTTTACAAACATGCTACCTTCTAAAGAAAAGCTGTGGCTAAGAGGTATTTGTTCTATCAAAGTCATCTAGGACCAATGCACCTAGTCCCATGCACAATGAAGACAACATTAGCATGGGCCACCTTTCAAGAACACCTTTGCATTATCACAGAACAAGTGTTGCCACATTAACTTGACCCACACCTCAAAAGACTTCGATCAACCATATTATCATGGAAAGAAAGACCCCTGGGTTTTGAACTTGTATTGTCGTCTCTGCAAGTTCCTTAACGTGATCACAACCCAACATATATTCAATTTCAAATCCTTTCTCTTCTTATACAATCCTGGAATTGGCATTTTGATTCTTAACTTTACATTGACAAGGACACGCACCTTTCAAGGGTAAAAAAGGAAATGTTTGCATGGAAATGCTAGTTAATAAAAAAAATTGGCCTGTGATCAAGTTAAGACATTGAAATAGTAACATATTGATTATCTTCCCACCTCTAAAACCTTAGGAAACTGACCATACTTTCTATTCAATACAAGATTTGAATTCTTTAACTGCGAAAAAATGGTGGCCTAGTTTGCACTTAAATTCATTGGAGACTCTCATCAAATTTTTCAACTTAATTATTTCTAGTCGTTTATTTTTAGTTTTTGCTTGTTTGTATGTTAAAAAAATATTTGTTTCTGTGCAAATGTTGACTGGAGGGAATTTTTCATGCAATTCTGGGAAATACAGGAGCCACCTAAGTTCCAATAAAATTGTCCATGGATTCAATCCAGTGAAAGGAAAAGCTAGTCATCCTATGGAGGACTATCATGTTGCAAAGTTTACTCAAATAAAAGGCCATGAGTTGGGTTTATATGCTATTTTTTACGGTCATTTAGGTGACAGTGTGGCTTCGCACCTGTAGAATAATTTGTTTGCAAACATTTTGAGTGAGGTGAGTGACCAAATTGCTCAGGAAAGGGTACTGTGGTAGATGCCATGGCAAGTTATTCATACTTTGTAAATTGGATTTGATTTTACTTGCATTACAGTAGCATGTTCCCTTGAGTAGGTTTAACTTGTTTTAAGCAATAGCGGACTTACAATTTTGTAGCCCTAGTTTGAAGTTTGAATAATTCATTGCTTTATAGGGTTGGTCTGTTATTCTCCGACTGGATATCATTTATTGTTGGAGGAATCAACATCGATTATGATGAATTAATTTTGGATTATATATTATTTAATCATGAGTAGGGCTGTTGTGATGTACCTGGTACCATAATTGGATAACTTTAATATTTATTTTCAGGATTAACTAGAGTGGGGTTTTTTGTTGCTCAATGATTTCTGATTACATTATGTTTTCTTCCAGGAAGAATTCTGGGTTCATCCATGTAAGTTCATAATGAAAGCCTATGATAAGACAGACAAGGCCATTCTTATACGGACTCTTGTTGTTACAGCTATCCTAATAGATAGCCGAAATCTCTTGGTTGCAAATGATGGCGACTCTAGAGCAGTTTTGAGCAAAAATAGAAAGGCTATTCAACTTTCAGTTGACCATGAGCCTAGTAAAGCGAGTGGAAGCATTGAGAATAGGGGGGTTTTGTCTCAAACATTCCAGGTGGTTTTGACTTATTTTCATATTAATGAAAGTAATATTTTTCTTAGGGGGAGATTTGGAGGTCCAGAAAAGTAGAATAAATACATTAAATATCATATTGACATTGAATTTCCAAGTTCTTTGAAGAATGCAAGAAAATTATCATGGCTATCTTCACTAACATGGGGATTTTTGTAGTAGAATTTCTGGATAGAAACTGTGTATTGGTTTTGATGGGGATGTTTGAAAAATTGAAATCTAAATTTTCATTTGTTACGTGAGCTTTGTTTTGAAGTGTATGATTGGTAGCTATGGAAGGAATCAAATATTGCTACTTAAGTTGCAAACTCAGGAAATGTAATTTTTTAATTGCAGGAGATGAGCCGAGAGTAAATGGGCAGTTTGTAGTTTCTCGAGTTTTCATAGATAGGATTCTTAAAACACATCTATGGTCACATCCTGATGTGAAAGCTGAATGGGACGTGGATTCAGAAACACAATTTCTAATTTTGGCCAATGATGGTTTATTGAAGGTTGGTATTCTACAACAGTTTTCGGTACTATATCAAGAGCTTCAAATATTTGTTCTGCTCTCACCTTATTTTTTATGGTACCCAAGTGATGGATAATCAAGAAGCTGTCAATTTTGTTAGTAAAATCAAGGATGCACAAATAGCAGCAAAGCAATTAATAGTAGAAGCTTTGAAACGAGAGAGCAAGGATGATATATCTTGTATTGTAGTTCAGTTTAAATGATTACTTTCCTAGCTTTCTATGGGATACAAACATTTTAATCAGCTTCAGATCCACATGATGATTTGGATTGCAGTATAATACTGTAAATTGAAAATGCTTGGCAGGGACTCAGGAGTCCTGAGTGGTCTAGTGGATTCAATTTATGCCACTCTTTTATACTTGAGGCTACCATTAGTCTCAGTCTAGAAAAAATGAGGCATAGGAAAGCCCGAAAACCCATAATATTTCAATGTAGCCAAAATTTATGTTTGGTTATGGTATTTTCTGTATTGTAACAATGCTTTTGAAACCTCCCTATAGATTGGTATTTTCTGGATTGTAACAATATGTACTTGCAACTTCCTATGGATGGAAATTGGATATTTCCTTTTGTGTATAAAACACCTAGAAGAGACCTTTGCGATAATTTGGACATTGAGAGAAGCTCAAACATATTTTCAAAGTTTACTTAAAGTCCTGCCATTGAAAGCATACATCCATGTAAGAAGTTTCTATGTTAATATGCTAAACATGCTTTCATGAATGACCAAAAAGTAGGCAACAAGATAATAATGACCAAGACTAAGTTTGACAAAGCACAATAGTCATTATTAAATTAGGCTTGTTGATAGACCTTTTTAACAGTGAAGAATAAGGGAGATTGTAGTGCTTATTGGACAAACAAAAAGCTTCAAAGCAATCTATGGCTCATAGAACTTGGAAAATAGATAGGAATAGGGATGGAAACAAGAAAGGGAGCTATGACAATCTCCATGAAGAACAAAGCTAAGGTATAGTAATCCTTTTGAAATATTGTAAATAGAAAAGGGAGGAGAGAGAACAGGGAAAATACAAAGAGCATTCAATTGATAATTCTCATTTTTACCTAGTCGTAGGATACCATATTATTCATGTGCATAGAACATACATGAATATCATAGTGGCAAGAGAGACAAGTTGAGATCTACTAGTCAACCTATAGTCTATCCATGCACAATGATTTAAATGCTATTGACCTAATGATCCGTCTATCATAAATCATTCCTTGGTTTTAAGATATACTTTTTTAATTTTATGTTAAACATTAGTATAGGTCCATCTTAACTTCGGATCTACCAAGCATCAAGAGGGTTCAAAATTCTTGAAGTGGAAACTTTTCATCAAATTTTACATTCTAAAAAAGGTTTGCACCTCAAGGGGTTATATCCCTTCTATCACTAGGTAGTTCTATAGTGAATATGGATCCATACTAATTTAATATGTAAATCCCTAGTTTAATGTTGGCTCAACTCGGAGATCACATAGAAAGAAGTATTCAAGTTTCATTATTTTTTTAGTTTTAATTAATTGGAATAATATATTTTTAGTTTTGAACTTGAGATTAGGATCGACAATGTAAAATTTTATTTACTTAATATTTTATTATTTTATCAAAGTGTCCTGTGTCAGCTCCATATTGATCTTGGAATTACACTTCTCCAGGGACACTTAGTGGGGATACGGAAGCACCAATTTCCAGGGACACTTTTGAAGGAATGCTAGACACGTTGTCGAGGATGAAAGAAAGTATCGGCAGAGCATCGCGTCATGCTATTGACTGTGCAAAATATAGCCTTGCTAGTGAGGTAAGCTTGATATATGTTATTTTTCAGTATGGTAAACAAGCAACTCATTTTATTTTTGCTTACTGTGGATTTTCTACTTTTGTAAAATTAATGATGAAAATTTTCAACGATTAGAGTGAAGGATGAATATCTTGCATGTGGATCATTTTTGCATTCATAGTGACTTATGAGAATCCTATACATCATGTATTTTTCTCTCCATTAACTTATTTGTCAATGTATTTTGGTCATTCATTGCACGTTAATAAATTTATCTTATTTAATTTTATTATCTATCTCCTCATCCTTATCTTTTATAATATTGTAATTTCCTTTTTGTACATTATCCTTGTTGCTGTGAGTTGTGACTATAGGTTGCAAGCTTGCAACATAACAATAGAATGGTTAGATGCAGTTTTAGTAAAACCACAATCCTTAAAGATAAACACCTAGGAAAGGATATTTTGTAGGCCTTAGCATCATCGATATAGTCCACAAACCACCTTTTTTATTTCTAGCATCCAATTTCCTCTCCTAATCCCAAGGATGTAAAGATATGTTGGTGACTCAATGACTTCCAAGTGACCAACTGAAGGTCTTTTTCATGTTGTAAGAACAATTGTTGAGAATGTAGACACACATGTTGCAAGCCTTTGCCCATTGAAGTGTAGGCATGTCAAGCTGCTTCAAATACATCTAGCTGTCTCAATACTATGGTTACTCCTTTTTGCAAATGAATTGAATTGATAAGGATAAGGCATGCTAACTTCAGGATTCCAAGAAGTGAAATTGGAAGCTATGGTTCTCTTGGAAATTCTAATGGTACTGCTTTACTTGCTTAACGTCTTAAACAGAAAATCATCTCTGAACATGTGTCAAATAGAATACTTGATCTCTTTGAATGCTAGAAGATCTTCCTAAAAAGGGAAATGTCAAAAATATTATATTATATATACCCAGTTTAACAAAATGTCTGAACCTGGAAAAATAAGGATCTCATCTAGGTATTCCAAAAAATGAAATGCAAAAGAAACAATAATTCATGGTTTAAGCATTGATATTCTAAATCGTTGTGTATAATTTAAGCATAAAGCAACAAAAATGATAATCTAAAGTAGAAAGGAACAACACCACATTATGAACAACAAATAACAGCACGGGAAAAATAACAAAGTAAATGTACAAATCTATGTGCTAGAATATAAATTTATTACTTGTGTAACTATTCTAAATTTATTACTTGTGTAACTGCTTCATATTATGCTTAGTAGACTACCTTGGTGCACATTAAGCAAGCCATATAGGGCATTGTCTATATGTATTAATACTCCATTTTGTCTAGAATTTTAGCCCGATATTTTGCTGCAAATCATAATTCATCATAGAAAGCAACCGAAAACAATGAACAATTTAATAACGAAGACACTATAATTTTTTTCCTAATAACACAATTTTATTGTACTTGTCTGTAACCACCTATTTAGCTTTATAGACTAGGATTTTCCATTCATTACAATTTATAAGTGAACCATTGACGTCAGTCTTGTTTTTCTGGAAACAGGCTATTCTTTAGTAAATTTCCTCAAGAACCACCATACCAGATCTCATTCTACGAAGGGTAGCATTGAGGTTTTATTTTCACAATACAACATAGTCTGTAGGATAAAACTGGGCTTTTCCAGGATTGAATAACTTAGCGACATCAAAATTCTGTTCTAGTTGTGCCCAGATATTTGACTTCATACTAGTGTAACTGCAATTGACATGATGATCCTATTGTCAACTTGAATCTACCTCTGAAGATATGCCCGGCTTACAATTTCAGATATACAAATTCTTCAACGGCTGGAACTTCGCCAATTTTATGTAGGGTTTCCTTTGTCGGTTCGTCGTCTACCCCTATTGCCATGATCGCCCTCTTCCTAGGAGTAGTTCTGCCAACACTCACAAAACTTACATTGACATTATGTGATCCTATAATGCTTCCCACTTTTCCAATCATACCAGGTTGATCAACTTGCCTGCAAAGAATGAGACTACCCTCACTACTAACATCCACACTAAAGGATCCAACCCTAGTAAGATGTGGAATACCGTCCTTAACCCTCCCTTCAACTATGATATCTCCACCTTCTAAGAGAGCACTGACAAATTTTGATTCTACAAGTGCCAACTGTACCTGGATTGATTCCAGTGGTTCTTAAAATGAACCATCATGCGGTACATTTTCCTTGGTTACTCTCAAGTCTCTTTGCTTTGCAACAAAATCAGCATTGACAAGGTTCACAAATGTAGCAGATACAAGTTCCATAATTCCTTTAGTAATCATAGCACGAAGCAACCTTGTATCCAAGTCATCGACAGCTCTAGAGGAGGCATAGATCACCTTCACTTATTTCACACCACTAACTCCTGAAACTAACTGCACAACAAGCCTTCCCAAGATTTCCACCAAGATTACAGAGAGGGAAAGTTTAGAGAGAACCTAAAAAAAACCATCAGATGATTTTATCAAATGGGCATTATGCAGAAACATGCCATACTAATCCACATTGGAAAACAAAAGTCAGAAGCCTGATTAGAGTAAAGAAAGAATGTCGAGAGACAATGAAACAAGAACAGTAAGTAATAAAGTTGAAGACTGATAAGATGGATAAAATTTAAAACATAAAATGCTTCCATCATGCATAAGTGAACGCACCAATTCAAATGAATAAAGTACAAATTTTTTGAAAATTGAAATGAGAGTTCAGTGGAAATTACCTCGGCAGAGACCATGGGAGCATTGACAACTATTGCAGACAGCTCACCTTTCAGGGCTCCAGCAACTGCCTCCGCTATTTCTATGGCTACACCTTTCTGCAGAAAAATTGATTTTGAATAATAATTTTTATGTGAAACGGTTAGTAAGGCATTGTAATAAGGCATGAGAAATAATTCATAATTCAGCAATTTCCTACTTACTAATTTTATAAAAAAGGGAGATGTACCTGTGCTACGATTGTGCTTTCTCCCAGATGAGGTGTCACAATGACTTTCTCGTGTTGCACTAATTTGTTGTTATCTGGAGGTTCTTTTGTAAATACATCAAGTGCTGCCTGTATTATATTAAAAACAATGTCAGGTTTGTAATCACCCAGAAGGACTTGGACACCCACCAATTCAAGAACATGTCAAACAATTATGATAGTTTATTTTGTTCACGTTTTCTGATGTATGCATAGGGAAAAATACTTTATAATAAAGACTGGTAAAGTTAGCTTGAAATTTTTTAGAGATGGATTGTAATGAGCTATTTGTAATATGGTCATGCCAAAATTTATTTGGGCTATATTTTGTTTTGTTAATAGCTCCAGTTATGTTTTCGTCCTCTTGTTAGACATCTAAAAAAAATTGGTTCTACATAGCAGATTCAAATGTAGATCAATGACACACTAAGATCAAGTCATGGGATAGTGAAATCTTGTGTGTATGTAGAATCAGTCCATCCTTAAATATTGTAGATAAAACCCTTACAATGCCTGAATTTGGCATATTGGAACGTCAGAGAATTTAATGTAATGCTTGCAGAAATCCAGTCTTTGGCATTATAAGAGACGCAGGAAAAATGAAAAAAAATGTATACCTGAGCAACAATACCACTATCAAGAGCTCGCACTAGAGCTTCCTCATCTATAACGCCACCTCTAGCGACATTGATAATGCAGACTCCTTTCTTCATCTTACGAAAATTGTCATCATTGAAAACCTTATCTGTAGTTGGAGTCAGCCGCATATGGAGAGAAATGAAATCAGCAGCAGATATGGCCTCATCAAATGATACTAATTCCACACCCATAGCATGTGCTCGATCAACAGCAGCATATGGGTCATGTGCAATAACATGCATCCCCAGCCCCTTTGCACGTCGAGCAACTTCTGATCCAACCTTTCCAAAGCCCATCACTGCAAGGCGTCTTTCCCATCAGTGACACACCCACGTACTTATTGCCTTTCCATTTTCCTGTGCCAGGCACAAGATCCAGTCATAAACAATCCCTACTATGTGTTCCCATTATACAAATTATACCAAAACAGAGTTAATACAAAACAGAAAGCCAGGGTAAAACATAATATCAAAACTATCAAGAGATGCAGAGTTAGAAGAAGTCTCACTTGTGTCAGCCTAAAGAAATGCTTATTCTATAACAGCACTGAGCTTGGATAATTTCTCTCCTAATCTTTCTAAGCAATGACAATATATATTCGAGTTTCCCATGAAAAGGACCGCTTCTTTCACAATGAGAAACTGGAATTTACACAAGCAAAGGATCTTCATCTACAACTGCACTTTAATACCTTGTTCTACAGTATACATAGACATGCTTGCAAGATTATTGACATTATTTCCTCGGACTGCATTGATGATCATTGATCTAGAAGATTCCAGAATTTATTTTTTTCCTATCCTGGATAAAAGGAGGATTCCATGTGCATGGCAAATAGCCAGTGAGAAAATTTAAATATCTGTCCGACACTTACCCTTGCCAATAACCAAAAACCTCAATGAAGTATTTCATTTATTTGAAGCCTCCATGTCTGTTTGTCAGTTTAAATAAAAAAAAAGAAACTTGGCATATGAAGAACTAGATGTTGCTTTATGGAATGAATACAAATAGGATTGTTTTCCTCTAAAAGGTGTTAATGGTGACAATTTTGATTAAAAATATAGCAAATAGATATAAATAAATAACGGCCATTTTTGTCTCCTCAAGGGCTCTTTCAGCCTATGATGTTGAGAGTTGAATGTCCTGTATTGTTGCATGGAAAAGCTGTATAGAAAACTATATATATGGAATCTGCTTCCCCCATTTTTCGTTGGTCTTTGCCTTTACCGCCTGTGCTATTCTGATCCCACTCTAGTTGGGTTTCCATCCCCATGAAGTATTATCTAATGGCCCATCACTGCGCTATGTTTCCTCGTCATGAAATCTACCGTTACACCCATTTGGGCACATGTTATTGAATTTGTTTTCCATGTGATATTGTGTCTTCGTTTTATTTCTCCACCATCGCTATCTCCATTTATTAACAGGGCCCGATGAGAATTGTAGACCTATGCAGACAAATAACGCAAGATCTTCACATATTCATATGAATTAAGTCAGTTCAATAGTTGCAAACATTTGCGTAAAACCCAACACATCCATCTGCCAAAGAGTTTGGAATTGCCATGAAGAGGAACAGTACCAAAACTTGGTTCTCAGCACATGAAAAACGAGCTCAACCAATGAACAAGTAAAATTGTCATCAAACCCCCACCCATCTACTCAATTTAATTAGTTTTTGTATGCAAAGTTATACGAAATTTCATTTGTCTATAAAAAGCTAGATGTTTGTGATGAATCTTTACATTTTTCTACATAAATTAACATACCATCTAAAAGAACAGAGTAGGTACATTGAGAAGGCTGCCTTTTTGAGATCCTATGACAGTGAAGCTGGGAACTGTGTTGTATGCAATCCATATTTCTTTGACGTATCAGTACTGTTAAATTACAGAACTTATTTGAATGATACAATTCCACGTCGAAAGGTTAATATTTTTTGAAGATACTATTCCAACCATGCTCTTGAACCAAATTGCCCCCTTTCAAAGTCTGGATGCAGAGCATAAATAATTAGCATTAAAAATAGCTGAAAAATAGTCCCAGGTCTTCATCAGGCAAAACAATGGTCAGTTTCGTGAACATGAAATCGAGATTCTTAAAAAATGATTCATTGTCCTGGGTGAGACATTTAGAATAATAGTTCCTTGTAGTAGTTTGCAAATTATACCTTTTTTCCAAGGAAAAGATCACAGGGAAACCTGAGGAATGCTTCTCTACATTTGTGAATGGAATTCCTAGTAAACCTGTTTGCATAGATTAATGTGCCTCAACCTAGGGTGATTTGAACTAGCCAAAAAGTGCCACCTATACTGACCCAGCAATGCTCAACAAATGCACATTAGAATGTTGAGGTTTTGAGCTATAGTCAAGGGTCTACAGTTCTAAGAAGGATAAGTCTTGTGTTAGCTGCTGCTATTTACAATTTCAGTATCTATAGTCCTGTTGGAAAACTGGCACATCCCCCAAAATTGAGCCTTGTTCACTCAAGTAGTAGGTTTTCTCGGCATCTAGGTCTACCCCAGGGACATAGATAGAGTATTGTGTTGCCTTTGAGAATTGATTATAGCATTTATTTAACATAACTGATGTCTTAATGGTTAGGGTCTGACCTCTTTTTATTGCACATAGAGGCACAAACTAATTGGTTTTTACCTTTGACTGAGCCCCACCCATTTCATGCAACTTCGTTTCCTTTGGGTAATGTATTTGGAGAATGCCTGAGTCATTGGGACAACTATGAGTGACTTCACAAGTGGGTAGGTTGTGATGACAAGTTCATAATTAGTCACTGTAGAACTTGCAAGTTACTGTGCGAATGAGGTTTCTAACAAGCATGGAGTTACAATTATGCCCCAAGCTTCAATATCATAAAACTAAAAGACACTCTCACTATATACCTAAGGTGGCAGGTTGTCTTGACCTTTAGACTGACATCAGGGACACAAAATATTTATGTTGTCTTGACCAGGGACATAAAGTATTTACTCATGCTTGAGAGTTGATCTCAGCTATTTGTCCCCAAGTATTTACAACTTGTGCTGATGTTTTTGTCAACCTTGGCAGCTTTTGTAAGAGTACCACTTTGCTCTCATAATTGAGTAATTGTAACTTGGATTAATATCTTGGGAAACCCGCAAGGTCATAAACAAAGTATTATGGTATGCTTTTGCTTGAATTTTTTATTGCTGATTTTGGCTGCCAAACTTCTGAACATGATTTCAATCCTCCAATTGTTGTTGATATATAGGTTTTTCAATTTTCTGTTAATGGACAAATAACTATTAACTTCTTAAGGTCTACATACCTATGCATTTGATTTGTTCCTCTCTTGAGGGTTGGTTTTGGTTTTGATTCAGTGATGCAATATAAAATAGCGTCAAGCACATGTTTGTTGTTATTTAGGCTAATGTATGTGATGAGCACTTATCAAGTTATCTCAGGGAGTTTCTTGAGTTGATAACTTATAATATAAGATTCAATTGTTTTTTATGTTTAAAATATTGTAATTTGTGTCATACCACACCCTTGATGCATAAAGTATCAACATTACGATTGAACATAAGTGTATGTGGTAAGTGATTGAACATAAGTGTATGTGGTAAGTTCTTCAGGATTGAACATATGATTAAAATTTAATACTATTTCAAGAACAACTTGGTCAATGTGCTTCTTCATAAAGGAAGCATCTATGTCAGAACAGAATGGTCATAGAGTGGTTTTGAGATGTTAAATCTAACTAATTCTGTCAAGATTAGTAAAAACAAAATCGATATTTTATTCTCTAAACATTTTGTTTTAGTTAATAGATTTTAAAAGGCTGATTTATGTTTTGGGGTTTTAATGTTTCCAGGGTGTGGCATACCCTTCACTCCCAAGACAGAGGAAACCAAGACGTGTTGGACTATACTATTCCAACTGGTCCATCTAAGCATGTAATTTCTGTTGCATTCTTTTATGATTTTTCTGCAACAAGTTTTTGCTTATAGCTTGTGATTGTCAGATTCATGTACTTGCATATTTTGTTGTTTAAATTTTCCTTTTTATTTCAACAATAGATTTCAAGGAAAGGAGATGGGAAATTGTCTGCCTGTGAGGTGATCCTATTTCATCACGAAGACATGGGAATTTCATCACAAAGACTTTAGAAGAGTGCCCACGACCAGGAACAATGATTGTCCATTGGGTCAGAAAGGTGCGCAGTAGATAATTGACATTACTATTGGTTTTCATGATGTTCTGCTCCGTTTTTTATGTTTTAGTTGGTGTCAAATCCTGCAGTTTCCATTCTTATGTAGTGATCAAGAGTATGTCATTGGTCGTCGAATTTGGGAGTTTGGAAAGACATACTTCTGTGTGACAAAGGTATGACTCTTCATTGTTTGATAATTGATTTACTTGTAATTTGTTGTAGTTGACCTTTTGGTGTAAATATACTGTATGAGATGCTTCATAATGGTTGAAGGGCTACATCAAAGTTGGAGTTCTAGTTGAGAAGCTTTTAAAGATATATGTGCCATTTGATGTGATCCCAATCAGTTGTAGGTAGTAACAAGGATAGCATTTCTGTTTTCTTTTCCTCATGTTCTAGGGTGTCTCGTCAAGGATTAAAAATTTATTTTTTCCTCAGTTCCTTGGTGCTTGAACAAACACAAGAAGAATTTGTGAAAATAATTCTATTTGGTCCCTGTTGCAGTTGCAACTTGAACCAATTCCTATTGATCATTGTGTATATCCTCCAGGTTGCATGGTTGATTTTTTTATTAATGTGATTTTTATTAAAGGGTATTTATAATTTTATTCTCGATCTTTGATTGGAAATAGCACCTGCTCTATTTAGTTGGTGATGTTTTCATTTTTGTATTTGGATTATGTTAAAGATAATAATTCGGAAAATTGCTTTCATGACAAACTAAAAATGTTAATGCCTAGGCATGTTGAGATCAAAATTGTTGTAAATTTAGAATGACTTGGTCTTGAATTGATATAAAAATCTGGTCTTTACAATTACATGATATCTTGTTAAACTTCTCGTTGCAATTAACCTGTACTTCTAGATAATGCATATTGATTTTAACTAGTAAATGAAATAAAATGGATATGATACCAAGTTTTCTGTGTATATATCGCTAGATGCATTGGGGTCCATCGTGAGTTGATTGTGTATGTGGTAAGTTCTTCAGGATTGAATATCTGATTAAAATTTAATTCTATTCAAGAATAACTTGGTCAATGTGCTTCTTCATAAAGGAAGAATCTGTGTGAGAACATAATGGTCGTAGAGTGGTTTTGAGATGTTAAATCTAACTAATTCTGTCAACATTAGTAAAAATGAAATCGATATTTTATTCTCCATTTTGTTTTAGTTAATAGATTTTAAAAGTCTGATTTATGTTTAGGGGTTAATGTTTCTAGTTTGTTCCATACCCTTCACTCCGAAGACATAGGAAACCAAGACGAGTTGACCTATACTATTCCATCTAGTGCGTCTGAGCAGATATTTTTTGTTGCATTCTTTTGTGATTTTTCTACAACAAGTTTTTGGTTATAGCTTGTGATTGTTAGATTCATGTACTTGCATATTTAGCTATTTAAATTTTCCTTTTTTATTTCAACAATAGATTTCAAGGAAAGGAGATGGACAATTTTCTGCCTATGAGGTGATCCTATTTCATCACGAAGACATGGGAATTTCATCATGAAGACTTTAGAAGAGTGCCCGCGAACATGAACGATGATTGTCCATTGGGTCAAAAAGGTGTGCAGTAAATAATTGACATTACTCTTGGTTCTCATGATGTTCTGTTCTGTTTTTTATATTTTAGTTGTTGTCAAATCCTACAGTTTCCATTCTTCTGTAGTGATCGAGAGTATGTCATTGGTCGTCGAATTTGGGAATCTGGAAAGACATACTTCTTTGTGACAAAGGTATGGATCTTCACTGTTTGATAATTGATTTACTTTTAATTTGTTGTAGTTTCTCTTTTGGTGTAAATGTACTGTATGAGATGCTTCATAGAGTGGTTGAAGGGGTACATCAAAGTTGGAGTTCTAGTTGAGAATATTTTAAAGAGATATGTGCCATTTGATGTGATCCCAATCAGTTGTAGGTAGTAACAAGGATAGCATTTTTGTTTTCTTTTCCTCATGTTCTAGGGTGTATGGTCAAGGATTAAAAACTTATTTTTTCCTCAGTTCCATGGTGTTTGAACAAATACAAGAAACATTTGTGAAAATATTTCTATTTGGTAACTATTGCACTTGCAACTTGAACCAATTCCTATTCATCATTATGTATATCCTGCAGGTTGCATGCTTGATTTTTTTATTAATATGATTTTGATTAAAGGGTATTTATAATTTTATTCTCGATCTTTGATTGGAAGTAGCACCTGCTCTATTTAGTTGGTGATGTTTTCATTTTTGTATATGCATTATGTTAAAGATAATAATTCAGAGAATAGCATAATGACAAACTAAAAATGTTAATGCCTAGGCATATTGAGATCAAAATTGTTGTAAATTTTGAATGACTTGGTCTTGAATTGATATAAAAATCTAGGCTTTACAATCACATGATATCTTGTGAAACTTCTCGCTGCAATTAACCTGTATTTCTACCTAATGCATATTGATTTAACTAGTAAATGAAATAAAATGGATATGATAGCAAGTTTTCTGTGTATATCTTGCTAGATGCATTGGGGTCTATCGTGAGTTGATTGTGTATGTGGTGAGTTCTTCAGGATTGAACATATGATTAAAATTTAATGTTATTCAAGAACAACTTGGTCAATGTGCTTCTTCATAAAGGAAGCATCTATGTGAGAACATAATGGTTGTAGAGTGGATTTGAGATGTTAAATCTAACTATTTTTGTCAATATTAGTAAAACCGAAATCAATATTTTATTCTCCATTTTGTTTTAGTTAATAGATTTTAAAAGGCTGATTTATGTTTTGGGGTTAATGTTTCCAAGCTTGGCCATACCATTCACTCCCAATATAGAGGAAACCAAGACGTGTTGACCTATACTATTCCATCTGGTGCATCCGAGCAGGTATTTTCTGTTGCATTCTTTTGTGATTTTTCTGCAACAAGTTTTTCAGGATTATTTTTTGTGTATATCTTGCTAAGTTCTTTAGGATTGAACATATGATTAAAATTTAATACTATTCAAGAACAACTTGGTCAATGTGCTTCTTCATAAAGGAGGTATGTGTGTGAGAACAGAATGGTCGTAGAGTGGTTTTGAGATGTTAAATCTAACTAATTCTATCAACATTAGTAAAAATGAAATCGATAGTTTATTCTCCATTTTGTTTTAGTTAATAGATTTTAAAAGGCTGATTTATGTATTGGGGTTATTGTTTCCAGGGTGTGCCATACCCTTCACTCCCAAGACAAAGGAAACCAAGACATGTTGACCTATACTATTCCATCTAGTGCATTCAAGCAGTTCTTTTGTGATTTTTCTGCAACAAGTTTTTGCTTATAGCTTGTGATTGTTAGATTCATGTACTTGCATATTTTGTTGTTTAAATTTTCCTTTTTATTTCAAAATTAGATTTCAAGGAAAGGAGATGGACAATCGTCTATCTGTGAGGTGATCCTATTTCATCATGAAGACATGGGAATTTCATCACGAAGACCTTAGAAGAGTGCCCGTGAACAGGAACGGTGATTTTCCATTGGGTTAAAAAGGTGCGCAGTAGAGAATTGACATTATTCTTGGTTTTCATGATGTTCTGTTCCGTTTTTTATATTTATTTGGTGTCAAATCCTGCAGTTTCCATTCTTCTGTAGTGACCAAGAGTATGCCATTGGTCGTCGAATTTGGGAGTCTGGAAAGACATACTTTTGTGTGACAAAGGTATGGCTCTTCACTGTTTGATAATTGATTTACTTTTAATTTGTTGTAGTTGACCTTTTGGTGTAAATATATTGTATGAGATGCTTCATAGAGTGGTTGAAGGGGTACATCAAAGTTGGATTTCTAGTTGAGAAGCTTTTAAAGAGATATGTGCCATTTGATGGGATCCCAATCAGCTGTAGGTAGTAACAAGGATAGCATTTATGTTTTCTTTTCCTCATGTTCTAGGGTGTCTAGTCAAAGATTAAAAATTTCATTTTTCCTCAGTTCCTTGGTGCTTGAACAAATACAAGAAACATTTGTGAAAATATTTCTATTTGGTCCTTGTTGCAGTTGCAACTTGGACTAATTCATATTCATCATTATGTATATCCTCCAGGTTGCACGCTTGATTTTTTTACTAATATGATTTTTATTAAAGGGTATTTATAATTTTATTCTCGATCTTTGATTGGAAATAACACCTGCTCTATGGTGATGTTTTCATTTTTGTATCTGGATTATGTTAAAGATAATAATTTTGAGAATTGCTTTCATGACAAACTACAAATGTTAATGCTTAGGCATGTTGAGATCAAAATTGTTGTAAATTTTGAATGAATTGGTCTTGAATTGATATAAAAATATGGGCTTTACAATCACATGATATCTTGTGAAACTTCTCGCTGCAATTAACCTCTATTTCAAGCTAATGGATATTGATTTTAACTAGTAAATGAAATAAAAGGGATATGATACCAAGTTTTTTGTGTATATGTCACTGGATGCATTGGGGTCCATCGTGAGTTGATTGTGTATGTGATAAGTTCTTCATGATTGAAAATATGATTAAAATTTAATTTTATTCAAGAACAACTTGGTCAATGTGCTTCTTCATAAAGGAAGCATATGTGTGAGAACAAAATGGTCATAGAGTGGTTTTGAGATGTTAAATTTAACTAATTCTGTTAACATTAGTAAACATGAAATCGATATTTTTTTCTCAATTGTTTTAGTTAATAGATTTTAAAAGGATAATTTATGTTTTGGGGTTAATGTTTCAATGGTGTGCCATACCCTTCACTCCCAAGCTAGAGGAAACCAAGACGTGTTAACCTATACTATTCCAGCTGGTGCATCCGAGTAGGTATTTTCTATTGCATTCTTTTGTGATTTTTCTGCAACAGGTTTTTGCTTATAGCTTGTGATTGTCAGATTCATGTACTTGCATATTTAGTTGTTTAAATTTTCCTTTTTATTTCAACAATGGATTTCAAGGAAACGAGATGGACAATTGTATACCTGTGAGGTGATCCTATTTCATCATGAAGACATGGGAGTTCCATGGGAGATTGCAAATATTGGAGTCCTCCAAGGAATGCGGGGAGCTGTCAAGAATATAGAACGTGAGGGGACTTCCATTGATCTTCAGGCCTTATGGAGAGGTATATCATGTTCATGTATTTGTAGGTCTGTTGGTTCTAAATGTTTAAGCATTTTGAGTACACTTGTTGTTTGTTGTAATTGTTTCTTTTTGCCATGTTAAATCTTGTGAAATTACTATGTACATTTTTTAGTTATTTGTTTTCTCTTTTTAGCGAGCAACAAAATTTATTGCTTAACATGTGTTGTTTGTAGGTAACCTTACTCGCAAGCTTTATAACAACATGAGGAGGGAGGCTGTTGCAGTGCAGATACAAAAGCACATGCACAGATATAAAGCTCAGAAAGCTCAGAAGCACGTGTAGTGCAGATACAAAAGCACGTGCACAAATAGAAAGCTTAGAAAGTGGGCCATTGAGTATGAAGAGCCTGTTTCTTAGGCTTTTCCATTGAGTATGAAGAGCTTGTTGTCGAGGGTTTCAAGCTGCTAAGTATGGTTATGAAGCTGCTGCAGGATCTAAGTATGGCTTAGCGGCCAAGTACAAGTGGGATGGTTTAGCCATTGTAATATTTTGAAAATTCATCAATGTACTAGATGATTTTCATGTAAAGTTATCTAGAGATAGTTTTTGAGAAACTTTCATATTTATTGTAATACTTGACATTTCCAATAATATAATTTGTGCGGTCTAAAACTTATATGGTTTTACTTTATATTATTTATAAGTGTTGTAATTATCTAATTAATGTGACATTGCACAATTCACATATGTATTAGATGATGATAAATAATGTGTGTGTTTTTTTTAATTTAAACATAATATCATATTAAAAATTTATATTGATTAATAATGGACACCATTAAAACTACAAAAATATAATAACCACACATAAAACAACTAAAAATGACTAAATTAGTGACCAATAAATGAGATTAATGACCAAAATCCACATATAAAATGGCCAAAAATTGAGAGATATGTGACCAAACAATGAGATATAAATGACCAAAAACACGACCAAATTTCGCATATCAATGACTAAAAATCAGTTTTGGTGGCTAATTTATGGTCTTTTATTACGCGACAAAATTTGGTCATATTCTAGTGGTCATTAATTTGGTCATCAATGTGGTCATATATTTGGTCATTAATTCAAATATATGACCAATTTTGGTCACGTAATAAAAGACCGTAAATTAGCCACCAGCGATTGCCAAACCAAAAGTGGTCATTGATATGCGGATTTTGGTCATTTATTTGGTCACTAATCTCTCTTTTTCCACTAGTGTATGTTACGAAAAAGAAGCTTCTTTAGTTAACGTAATTTGAAAATGTGTAATACTAATTGTTGTACTATTTCATTTTCCGCTAACCGTTAACTGTTAGTAAACCGCATTTTCAGCATTTTATGTTATCTCAAAATTTTAATTTTTTGTGAAAATTTGGGGTTTTGACATGTGGTATCAGAGCACAAGTTTTAAACACTAGGCCTTGATGAAGCCCAACTAGCTTTTATGAAACAATGATTTAGAATTATTTTGCTGATGTATTTTCTTTTAAATGTTATTCAACAGAGAAATTGTTTCTGAAGTTTAACAACAGGTATGGAAAGGCTGGAGGAATATGCGAAAGAGGAATCTCCATTTACTGAACCAAAAAACTTACGAAGAGATCCTATACTAGAAGACCTAACCACTAATTCCTCAGAACTGTTACAAAAAGTAAAATATTTAAAATCTGAAATGGAATCAGTTAAACGAGAGAATGAAAGGATTCTGAGAGCTCAGGAGGAGCTGAATCAGATCCTAACAGAAATATTTCAAACTGAGGGTAGGGGTAAAAGAGCTGATTCAGAAGATACAAGTCATCAACATAAAAATAAAAAGATTAAGCATACTAAAAATGAAAGAAGCTCATCCTCAGAGGTGTTTGGTGAACAACGTAATTTTCATTCTACTAGTGATAGTAGCGATGACAACCATTATACTAAAAAGAGAAAATATAAACCCTATGAGAAAATTTCTGGGGAGTTTAAAAAGATTAAACCACCAACATTCAATGGAGAGACTGAGAAGGGGGAGGAAGTGGAATCCTGGTTATCTGGGATGAAGAAGTACTTCCAGATTTATAACTATTCTAACCAATTAAAGGCTAGAATTGATATCTACAATCTCTCAGGAAAGGCTGATATTTGGTGGTAGGACTTGAAGAGAGTGAAGGGAATAAAAGAGAAGAACGTAAATTGGAGTACCTTCAAGAGGTACTTTAAAAAGAAATTTCTATCTGAGCAGTACTATGATGAGAGAGCAAAAGAATTCTATGAGCTCAAATTAGGATCAATGACTATGAAAGATCTAAACAACAAGTTTTTAAGTCTGCTTAGGTATATGCCATACCTTGTAGATGAAAAACCAAAGGTACAACGATTCCTCAGTTGTATACCTTATCATATTAAGGACAGGATTGAGTATGACAATCCAAAGACTTTGGAAGAAGCTATGAGGAAAGCCAACTTCTGTTATGAACATAATCGGAAGAAGGCAAGCATGGCCAACTGGAAGGCCAAGAAGAATAATAACCATTATGATCAAAAGAAGAAAGAATTTGTGCCCAACAGGAATTCTAAAAACATTAAGGCCAGAAATTTTTCTAACAAGAATTTCCAAGGGAATAAGAATAATTCACCAAGTAATCAGAATAATTCCAAGGGTAAAGAATTTGGTAATAACCATGGTAATTACACCAAGAACTTTGAACGCAAAGAACCTATAAAGTGTTGGGAGTGTAATGGCCCACATTATGCCTCAGTCTGTCCTAATCAAAAAAAGACTGTCAGTAATATTCATACCATACATGAGGAGATGACTATTGGAGAATTAGCGAGAACTATGCCCAGAATCAATGCAGCCTTGGAGAATCAACAAGCAGAATATCAAACTTCCATGGCGGAAGTAGAAGGTATGATAAACCAGACCCCTATAACTATTTTAATTGATCTAGGAGCTAGTCTCAGTTATATTTCACCTAAAATGGTAGAAAAATGTAAGTTGCCTATTGAAAAATTTGAAAATTCTTGGTTGGTTCAGTTAGCCACTGGTGCTAAAAGGAAGGTAACTTGTTTTGTAAAAGAATGTGCAGTAGTTATGGATCAATTTGAAACTATTGTAAAGCTTAATGGATTACCTCTTGGTTCTTATGACTTACTCATTGGAATGGATTGGTTAGAACAACATAGGGTAATTTTAAATTGTTATGATAAAACCTTTACGTGTATAAACAATAATGGAAAACCAATAAGTGTAAAGGGGATCCCTAGAAAAACAATCATAAGGCATATTTATTCTCTGTAGCTTAAGAGAGTTGTTAGAAAGGGTTGTAAATATTATGCATTAACAATAACTGATGAGAATAATCTAAATAAAACAAAACAATTAAAATTGGAGGACAGACCAGTTTTAAGAGAGTATGCTGATGTATTTCCAGAAGAAATTCCGGGATTACTTTCGAAAAGGGAACTAGACTTTACCATTGAGCTGGTACCTGGTGTAGTACCCAGCTCAAAGGCCCCTTATCAAATGAACATACTTGAACTTAATGAATTAAAATCACAATTAAAAGAACTTTTTGATAAAAAGTATATTCAACCTAGTGTGTCTCCCTGGGGGGCACCTGTCATCTTCGTTAAGAAAAAGGACAGAACCATGCAACTTTGCATAGATTACCATCAGTTGAATAAGATGATTGCCAAAAATAGATACCCGTTGCCTCGCATAGATGATCTGTTTGATCAACTACGTGGAGCCACGGTGTTTTCGAAAATTGATTTAATATTTGTATATCATCAAGTTAGGATTAAAGATGAAGATATCTTTAAAACAACTTTTAGAACTCGATATGGTCATTACAAGTTTGTTGTCATGCCATGCGGGCTTACTAATGCCCTAGCTGTTTTTATGTGTTTAATGAACAACGTTATGCATAAGTATCTAGATAAGTTTGTAGTCGTGTTTATCAATGATATATTAATTTATTCAAAAACTAAAGAAGAACATAAAGAACATTTAAAAATTGTTCTACAAGAGTTACGAGATCATCAACTCTTTGCAAAGTTTAGTAAATACGATTTCTTCAAAGATAAGATTTAGTACTTAGGTCATGTGGTGACTAAGGAAGGGATTTCGGTGGATCCCGAAAAGATAAAGGAAATCGAAGATTGGTCAGTTCCTAAGGATGTAACTGATGTTCGATCCTTCATGGGAATTACTGGTTATTACCGGAGGTTCATTGAAGGCTTTTCGAGAATCGTGAATCCGATAAATTCTTTACAGAAGAAAGGAAATAAATTTGATTGGAACCAGAAATGTGAGGAAAGCTTTAAAAAGTTAAAAACTTTATTAACCAGCGCACTTATTTTAAGAATAGTTGATCCAGATAAAGAATTTGTAGTGTGCACTGATGCCTGCAATGATGTTTTAGGCGGTGTTCTGACTCAAGAAGGGCATGTTATTGCCTATGAGTCTAGGAAATTAAAAATTCATGAAAAGAATTATGCAACTTATGATATGGAATTAGTTGTTGTTATACATGCTCTAAAGATGTGGCGTCATCACCTAATTGGCAGAAAAATTATTTTAATGACTGATAATAAAGGACTAAAGTATATGTTAGATCAGCCTAATCTAAATGCCAGACAAGCTAGGTGGCTATCTTTTCTAAATGAGTATGATTTCGAAATTCATCACATTAAAGGTAAAGAAAATAAAGTTGTTGATGCATTAAGTAGGAATGCAAGGCTGAATTCCACAGCAGTTATCAACACTTATACAACAGATCTGGATGAACAACTTAAAGCAGGGATAGAACAAGATGAAATTTACCAAAACTTACAAGCTGAAATGAAATAAAATCCAACATAAAGCTTAAGTAAAGGGTACAGTTTGAATGCAAAAGAATTTTTACTGTATAAAGACAGAATGTATGTACCTAAAGTTAAGTTGTTAATTTTGGATGAAATCCATAAAAATCTATACTCAGGTCATCCAGGTTATCAAAAGACTATAACTATGTTAAGAAAAGAATATTTTTGGACAAATATGAATATTGAATTAGCAGAGTATATCGCTAGGTGTTTTGAATGTTAGCAGGTGAAAACTGAACATCAACACCCAGCTGGATTACTTCAGCCATTACCCATTCCTAGCTGGAAATGGGAGATAATTAGTTTCGATTTTATTACTGGACTGCCTAAAAATAAGAATTTAAATGATTCTATCATGGTAGTGGTCGATAAATTAAGTAAAGTAGCTCACTTTATACCTGTTAAAACTACGTATAAAGCTGCAAACATAGCTGATATCTTTCTAAAAAAGATTTTTCGACTGCATGGAATACCGAAAGTTATAATCTCAGATAGAGATCCTAAATTTACAGGTGACTTTTGGAAATCTTTGTTTAAAGGATTAAACACTACATTAAATTTTAGTACTTCATTCCATCCTCAAACAGATGGACAAACTGAAAGAGTAAACCAAGTACTGGAAGATTTATTAAGAATGTATGTGAAAGACCAGCCAGGTAAATGGGAGGGTTATTTGCATCTAGTAGAATTTGCTTATAATAATAATTATCAGGCATCAACCAGATTTAGTCCTTTCAAAATATTGTATGGAAGGAAATGTAATACTCCTATCTCTTGGAGTAATCCGGTGGATAGATTAGTATTAGGTCCTGAACTATTAAAGGAAATGGAAGAAATTGTAAAGGAGGTACAAGGTAATCTGAAAGTTGCGCAGGATCGACAGAAAAGTCAAGAAGACCTTAAAATAACTCCAAAGGAGTTTCAGGTAGGTGAACATGTGTTCATCAAGGTGAGGCCCAAAAAGAGCTCTCTAAGATTGGGAAGTTGTGCAAAACTAACACCTCGTTATTGTGGTCCATTTGAAATACTATCCAAGATTAGACAAGTAGCTTATCAATTAGCATTACCACCAAATTTAAGAGTACATAATGTTTTTCACATTTCGGTATTAAAGAAATATGTTCATGATGCTACTCATGTTGTTAACTGGAATGATGTACAGGTGGAACCAGAAGGAGATTTTCTGGTGGAACTGGACTGTATCCTCGGGCGAAGGGAGATCACACTTCGGAACCGCACCATTGGTCAGGTGAAGGTGCAATGGAAGCACCTTAGTCCAGAGGAAGCCACCTGGGAATTGAAAAGTAAAATGCGAGATGCATATCCAATTATGTTCTAGGGGAATTCTAAGGATGAAGAATAAATAACATCGAGGACGATGTTATGCTTTAAGGGGGTGTGTATGTCACATGCCCCAATTTTCAAAACCAATGTTATATTATTTGATTTTATTTGAGGACAATATGTTAAATTTTATGCTAAGTTGTAATTGATGACTCGGCAGAGTCAAATATATTTAATGTAATTCTGAATATTTTAATAAATAAAGGAAGAGACAACAGCTTAGGAGAGCTGTTAAAAGAGTGTTTACTGGTCAAATTGGTGGAGACTGGGTGTAGAGCAAACAAACATGTGGCAGCATCCTCAAACCACTTCCAACTATTGCAGGTGGAAACCTCCCTACATTTGGGGTCATGATTCCCCAAGAAAGTGGAATCAGAGCAGGTGGCTCAATTAATGAAAATTGACACAAAAGAATTAGGCAATCTTTATAAAAATGCACATTGAAGAGAGCTGAGGCTGCTCATTCTAGAGAAGTGATCATTCAGGTGAATGTATTTCAGAGAAATTCAATGGAAGGGAATTGTGGAAAGAGTTTGAGAGGATAACTGCTGAGTGATCTAGTGCAACTTTTAAGCTGAAAAATCTTATTGCTGAGTGCAGGGTGTTTTACAGAGTTATTGGACTAGTCTACTATTTGCACGCTCCACCAGTTCTCAGCCAAGAAGACCAGGAATAGGCTCGGGGGTCCCAAGGAATCGTTGTTTGAGTGTTCTCCAGGAATTTGGTAGGGAGGAATGGCCTCCTAACGCTGTTTTCATCTATCCTAATCAGGTTCTACATTATTTTGTTTTACTGTGTCAGATAGATAAATCTGAATCTGACTGTTAAAGGAATGTTAAATATTCAGTTTGTAAAATGTTAGAAGTTAGTAATCTTTTTTAGATTATTGAATGAACGAATTTGAAAATTAATGTGTTAGAATGGGAAATAATTCTAGTCTGTGTTTTTCCACACCTGGAAGGACCAAGCCGTACTCCAGCACAGATAGAGTATTTACAGTAGATGAAAAAAAATGTTAAGAGACTGAATAGAACATATATGGTTCTGCATTTCATAGTTAGCAGAGTAACTTATTTAAGTATGTAGGTTGTTATTAAAAGAATAGTGATCTCGATATCTATGTTTATTGTTCTAACAAGCTTATTTATGTAAATATATTGGAAAAGAAATAGCAGTAATCTAGTACTGGTAGAAGGATTAAGATGATAAGAAAATATCTTAGTAGATAAGATTATGTATTTATAGACAGTAGATTAATTTTTATTCAAGCTAAATTACTATGGAGGTTAAACTGTGTAATGATAGGTTATATTTCTTTGTGTTCACTTAGTAACTAATTGAAATATAGCAGAAAAATCACAGTCGAGTTACAATGTTTATATTCATATCAGTAAAGAAATAAACTACTAATCATATAGTCTATTTTCTAATAATATCAACTAATCTAAGACTAGTAATTACTATAAAATAAACAGGGTTATATTAAAAGTACTTAAATTATAAAGAGCAAACTAAGGTACAGAGTCTGTGCTTATCTTTTCAAAGAACTCTGAGTAAATTCTACCTGTCAGTTTAAGTAAATAAAAACAATGAGAATATGATTAATAACTAATATAAAATTAAATATCTATCTATGTAAAGAACTGATTTATAATTATCAAACAGGTTTATACATGTAAAGGTAAACTACAAGGTCGAAACCATAAACCAAATTTATTTTTACAAATAAAAACATTTAAGCTACAATCCATTTAATTGGATTATTTTATCAATAAAATTTTAAACTACTACAGACTGGTTACAGTCCTTTCCAAAAAAATATGTACAGATACAACTTTAAAATATCCTGTCACAACACACCTGTAATAATATTAATTTAACCGAATTAACAAATAGCAGAATCATATTATTATTGAATTGAAGAATTCATTTAGACAAGGGTTTCATTCAGGAAAACCCTAGTTTGTTCATTCCAAACATGTAGGTTAATTTTATAAATTATACACTATGAATGAGTTACAGTCTTGAATAATAACAATAATCTAAACACAAAATATAATAGAAATTAATATTCTTTATTAACATTTGGTTAGGAAAAACCCTAACATACATAGAGTCACAATATAGTATCACTACAAAACGAGTCGAAGCTCAAAGACAAACTTTCTTATAAACCAATGTATTACATTGACAGGCCGTAAGGCTGAAAATTTAACTAATTACAACACCCAGCTCAAGGATGGGACTACCCAATGACATAGCGAGGGTTTGTAAAAAGAATAGAACCAACAGTTTTTAAAAACAAGAAAACCATTTATCTAATGGTGAAACTGGACAAGCTTCCAAGCTCGGGGTTTCACCATCGATAACCCTATTACAAGCATGGTAAGAACCCATTCATTGAACCCATGGCTTACCGGATTGGAGCCACAAGCCCTTGAAGACAGCTAGCATTATCGTCGTCACGGGTTGCAAGAAGTAGTCACAAGTTCCTGCATGGAGAGCACAATACTGAGCGTTAATTACAAAACTCATTTTCTATTGTAAATCCTACTGTAAACATAACTTTACTGTGATTCTTCTATTCTGAAAAGAAAACTAAATATTTACCTTTAATAAAGAGTAACGAATAGTCTAGCGAAGAGACTGTCACCAACTGCAAATAGCACATACAAAATCCCAAACCCTACGACGTCGATGGAGCACAACCAACAGTAGTGAAGCTTAGCTTCTCACTGCAATGACAAACTACGGGGAAGAGAAGATGAAGCTAAGGATAGGCTGCGAGCCAAGTGAAAACAAACCAGTAAACTCTCACATAGTAAAAACCACAGCTATGAAGGTTGGCAATAAGTCTGAACTCAGGAGACTACAATGATGTTAACCCAAGTTTTGGAGCAAGCTAGAACAGGAAGAACACTCACGGCCGCCATGAAACCTTGCAGAGCAGCCTGAAGGCCAGAGTGAACTTTGGAGGAAGAATGACAAAGAAATTAGGGTTGCAAGAGTTTTATATCTCCAATACACAGACAAGAGGTGACCACGTTCCCTCAAATAATTCAAACCATGCGTGGGTCGATTCCAAAGTCCACTTGCGGTTCATTCATCCAATTATTAAAACAATGATTTTTATCAAACATTGCATGAACTATGATGTATGCATATACATATCACATCGTTAATCATATATAATTTTTATCATAATGTTTGATAGCTTGATTTTGGGTGTTTGGGTAAAACAATAATATGTTAACGTTGACCTAGTGAAAGGTGGTAACCACTTAATCTTATGGAAACGTCCAAAGTCGATTTGCTTAGAACCTTTCTAACTACTATAGATTTATATACTTGCAATACATTGTTAAATATGCATGTATTTTAATCCAAACTTATCACTTTTAAACCAACAGCTTGGGTGGTTATAATGTATGGAGTTGGATAGCATAGTAAAAGAGTATAATCATGACTTTTACTAAGTTCGATGTTGGTTCAAACTTTCATAGACACTAGTTGCTTCTCGACCTGTCAATACTAGTAATTTACTATAATTGTTTATATTGGACAAGATAGTTTGTGATTGATCAAGGTAACCTGTACTTAACATAGGGTAGAATTTTGATCATAGTAGAAAGATCTACCAAAATAGTTACTATAAACATAAACTTAATGTAAGAGAATCATTATGGTAATAATAAAATTACAATGGAATAACCATGCTCAAGTCTTTAATCATTGGAACGACATTGATTGACTTAGATTTAGGAAGCAAGGGCAAACAGTATTCCATCTGAAACGATGCATATATTTCTTCTACAATAATCAAGCTTATAATACCAAGGAACTTTACAGGCAGTAAGTTTCCCTACAGAATGTAAATAACGATTAGTTTGGTACTTTAGTTAAGACTACAATATTGTATGTGATTACAATGGTACATGCAATACGACGTTGATGAGGAAGCTGATAACCTGTTGGTGAGCAACTGGTTTGTACATATAAGTAACAGGTTGATACTTACCATAACTAGTAAGTTAAAATAAAATCGAATCATATATTCTAATGAGAATCTTTACTATCAATATTGATAAAAGCTTTTCCATGAATAAAAACAAATGGTACGAATAAGTATAACATTTGTAAGTTAAGCATGTTAAAATAGAAATGAATATGCGGAAAATATTACGAGCTTAGAGTTCACAGTAAGTATCTTTGGTGTCGCTAAGCTTGATAAAGAAAGAAACTCGTTTATCTAAACTCTGCTTACAAGAAAATCTAGAAAAGATAAACTACTTTACCTCATTGAAGTTGCTTGAAAATTATTAGCTTATTTACTAGCATATTATTTTGCAAACAGAAACACTTCTTGATACTTTATGAATTTAAAACGTCTACTTGATCGATCGTACCTGTGAACCTATAAGAACCAGCAATCTATCTGCATTAGCATAAATGCTAAGTAAGCCCAGGATTCAAAGTTAGATTCCACCTACTTGCCATAAAGTAGACTCATTAGTAAACTGAAAGAAAACAGTATGCAAGTAAATCTTATTTTATGTTAAGAAAAAGAAGCTGCTTTAGTTAACGTAATTTGAAAATGTGTAAAATACTAATCATTGGACTGTTTCATTTTCCACTAACCGTTAGCTGTTAGTAAACCACATATTCAGCATTTTATGTTATCTCAAAATTTTAAATTTTTGTGAAAATTTGGGGTTTTGACACATTTTCTCCTTTATTGGATTATAAAATTGTACGTTATTATTGCAACAATCATGTACATATAGCAATGTTCTATTGAAGTGGTTTCAGGAAAATAAGAATGAAGAAATACCAATAGTCATGGATAAAAATCATGAACCAACAGAACATAAGAAATAAAAAACCATGTTTATACAAGCTACGCTGCATGTGCAAAATAAAGGGGACGAGTGGTACAATGATAGTGGATGCTTAAGGCACACGATAAGGGATAAAACAAAGTTTATAACCTTGAATAAGAATGAAGATAATGTTACCTTTGGGGATAATGGCGGTTCAAAGATAATTGGATAAGGGACACTTAATAATGATAATGGAAGACCTAATATAGAAGATGTTATGTGCGTTGAATACTTGAAACGCAATCTTCTCAGCTTCATCTAGATGTGTGATCAAGGACATACTATTACTTTTGACTCCCAAGAATATTAGATTAGAAAGGAAAAATTAGACAAATAATTTTCCAGATCAATTAGAACACCAAAAAAATTATATATTATTGATGAGATCAGTGGAAAAAAATGTTTCGCGGGAAAACAAATGAAAGATGGTTGTGGCATAAAAGAATGGGCCATATAAGCGTTTACAACTTGGTAAAAATCAATACTAAAAAAGGAGTCATGGATATATGCCAAATATCACATAACCCTCAAACATCGTGTGTAAAGAATGTTAGCATGGAAATAAAACAAAGGTAAGCTTCAAGCCAAAGGAATACACAACACATAAGCCATTGTAATGTGTGCATATAGATATTTGTGGACCAACCAAAACACAAATCCTGCAAGGAGAGAATTACTCTATGTTACCTATTGATGATTATACAAGAATGACTTGGGTAGATATTTTGTATAGACTCAGTTTATACTATAGTCTACATTTTAAATCGAGGGAAAAACAAAGTTAATATTGCTAATACACCCTATGAATTATGGAAAGGAAGACCTATATTTGTCAAACATTTCAAAATATTTGGAATCAAGTGTTATATAAAGAGATATGAGGAGGATCTAGGAAAGTATGATTCAAGGGAAGATGAAGGATTTTTTCTTGGATATTCATCAAGTAGAAAATCATATATATGTTGTACCAAAAGATTACAAAAACGTGTTGAAAGCATAAATTTCTAAATAGATGAAGCAAGGTCTCAGGGGATCATACAACAAGTAGAAGGAATATAATGAAATAAAGAATAAGAAAAATAAGAAAAAAGAAGAGGAAATAGAAATAGAATTCAATATACATAAGCCCCATCAAGATTTATGAAACAACCATTCAAAGGACTTAATTCTTGGCGATAAAAATGCAGGAACACAAACTAGGAGAAAATTGGCAAGCATTTCTAAACAAGTCAATCTCTCTTTATTGTCAAAATAGAACCTAAAAAATTTGTAGAAGAAATTAAATATGAGAGTTGGATTGTTTCTATGAATAAAGAATTGGATAGAATTGAGAAGAACCAAACTTGAAAATTTTTCCTGAGACCTAAAAACAAAAATGTGATTGGAACAAAGTGGGAATTCATAAATAATTTAAATGCAGATGGAAAAATTGTCAGAAACAAGGCAAGATTGATTTGTAAGGGACATGCTCAAGTTGAAGAAAATGACTTTGAAGAAACCTTTGCTCTTTTGGCTGGACTAGAATCCATTAGAGTGCTTTTAGCATTCACATGATACAAGAATTTCAAATTTTACCAAATGGATTTCAAGTCAACATTTCTAAAGGGAAACTTTGAAGAATAACTGTACATTGAGTATCCCAAGGGATTTCGACTTTCAGAAGACAAAGACTATGTATGCAGATTGAATAAAGCACTCTATGGTATAAATAAATCCCCTAGAGCATGGTATTCAAAACTTGGCAAATACCTACAACAACAATGTTTCAAAAGAAGAATTGCAGACAAGAATCTCTACATCAAGTTTGAAAATGGAAATATGATTATTATTGTGGTATATGTATATTACATCATTTTTTGATGTAATACTGACAATTTAAGTCAAAGGCTTGTAGAAGAGATGCAAAAATTATTTGAGATTCCTATACTGGGAGAGTTGTCATTCTTTCTTATTGAAAATTTCCCAATCTAAAGAAGGACTGTTTATTTCTCAAACCAAGCATATTAAACAATGTTGAAATTTTTTGGAAAGGAAGATGTAAACCTTTCAGTACTCCCATGATTACAGACTGCAAATTGAGCCAAGATGATGAACCCTTCGAAGTAAATCAAACTTAGTACAGGTCATTGATTGGTAGATTATTGTATGTGATAACATCAAGGCTAGATGTTATGTAGGAAGTAGTATTAGTTGCAATATTTTAGTCAGTGCCAAAATAAACGCATGTTCATGCAATCAAAAGGATCTTCAGATATCTAATAGGTACATTGGAATTTGGATTGGGGAATCCAAAAGGTGAGGATTTTATTGTAAATTCCTATACTGATGTAGATTGGATTGGAATCATTTATGATAGAAAAAGTACAAGTGGAGGATTCTTTTTAGGTAAGTATTTAATATCCTAGCTAAGCAAAAATCAATCTTTAATGTCTTTGTCTACAACATAAGATGAGTACATTGCAACAACATCTTGTTGCACTCAAGTTCTATGGATGATTAAAACATTGCAATACATTAAGGTATAATACACACATCCAATCTCCTTAATGTTTGACAACACTAGTTCCATAAACATCTCCAAGAACCCTGTTGCGGCACTAAAAAAATGAAGCACATTCCAATCAAGTATAATTTTCTAAGGGAACAAGTTTCAGAATAGATTGTTTAGTTGGAATACATTGATACTAAGGAATTTATTGCATAAATCTTTACCAAACAGGGTCCTAGATATATATTTGAATATATCTGACAAAAAATGTTGGTATTTTCTATCTCTAAATAGATACAAAAAGGTTAGGGGGAGTAATTGTTTGCCAATGACATAGTAATATAGGAAGATGGAGAATTGTAGACAAGAAACAAGGTGCAAACACAAGGATACACATAAGCTTAAGGGGAGAATCAATTTTCCATTTATGTCAAAAGGGGATAAATTTCACTAGGGGAGAATTTATAGATAATGAAAATGCACTAGAGACAAAATTTACCAAGAACACAATTGCACATATACAAAATTGTAAACAAGGGGATTATCTACAGATTTGTTGCATACTTGTCTAAAGGTTTCCATCAATGACAAAGGGGAAGATAATTTATTGAAAATATTATTGTCATTTATTTTAAAGTCAATGACATATTTTTGTCATTAATGTTAAAGACAATGAGATACTATAGATAGAGATTTCAAGATGAATATTGTTAGAAATATTGTTTTTGAATTCCTAGTTTGGATACCCTATATTTGAATACAATTTTACTTTAGATAACTAGATCAAATTGGAGTATATATGAATGGTTGGAAATATTTTTCCAATACCTTTCCAACAGTATATGGAATTCCCTCTAACTCCATAGGAATGAGGAGATATGAAAGAATCTGCAAATTCAACCCATCTAAAACGTTAGGTTGGCCCTGCTAATATATTGAACAATGCTATGCCGGCCAAAAAAGTTATTTAAGAATTGTATAAATAGAAGGAGGTTTTCTCACATTCATTCATTCAATCATCCATCCTATGGATCTTTGAAAAAGTGTGCACTCGTGGAAGACAAATGTATTTTAGGGCTTGAAAATGGATCTAAATATTTTTTTATGGGTTTTGAAGATATTCTCAATGAAATCCTCTTGAAGGTTGTTCTCAAGGTCTCTAAGATGGTAAAAGGAAGAAGGTGCACCTTGTAAAGAGGAAGATCTGTTTTCTTACAGAAGAAGTTGTGCCAAAGCTATAGATGTTTTATTCCAAATTTGGAAGTTGCATATGTTTTTGCTTACAGATGATGAAACAACAAAAAAGTTGGAGATTGTGCAGTAATGAATATTTTCTTGCACGGAGCAGAGTGTGATATTAGTTAAGATTGTTTTTCATAGAGCATAGTGCGACATAATAGTGTGATAGTAGTGAATATTATCTTACGCAAAACAAAGTATAGGGTGATAGTAGTGACTACTTCGTTGCATAGAGCATAGTACGACATAACAATGTGTGAGAATAGTGAATATTTCCTTGCGTAGAGAAGAGTGCAACATAACAGAGTGTAAAAATAGTGATTACTATATTGTGTAGAGAAGAGTGTGACATAACAAAAGGTGACAGTAGTGAATATTGTATTACACATAACAGAGTATACTGTGACAATTGTTAATAATTTCTTCCAAAGAGAAGAGTACAATAGATAAAAATGTGATAGTAGTCTTGTGTAGGTAAGAGTGTGACATAGAAAAGTGTAATAGTATTTTTTTGTAGATCAAAGTGTGACATAACCAAATGTGACCGTAATGAAGAATTTATTGCAAAAAAATAGAGTATAGTGTGATAGTTGTGAATGATGTGCAATAGAGAAAAATGTGACAGTAGTCTTACGTAGGGAAGAGTGCGACAAAGAAAAGTGTAATAGTAGTTTTGTGCAAAGCAGAGTCTAAAAATAATATTACGTAGAGAAGAAAGCGATAGAGAAGAGTGAAACAATGCAAGAAAGTACATTGATATACAAAATTTAGAATTGTTTTGCAACACAAAATAAAAATTGGTGCATAATATTTAGATGTGATTTGCGAAGTGTGGCACACAACATGAAAGTCATTGTTGAAAAAACACTTGAAGTAAGCAATAGTGCAATATTAAATCGAGCGAAATATATACATGAAGTTATAGGAAGTGCATACTTCATGTCACGGGGAGTCAAGAAGGTTACCATATCTAAAGAACAACATATAATAGAATGTAGTTGGGTTCCTATGCAATATTTGTCACGTTAGTGCTCAACTAGGGAGATTGGTGTCTCCAACAAGTTGGTTCTTGCAAAAATTGTAATTGCAAGTTGGTCCCCATTACCAATTTTATGAAGGGTCGCCATTACCAATTTTTCCGAAGAGTTGAAATTTAGTTCATCTTTAATTGCTTACATATCTTCTGCATATTTACTATCCATGTGATTAATATTATATTAGTTTTTAATCTGAAAAATCAATCGAGATTTTGTTTTCATTGATATATCTTGGAATTATATGGTTCTTTGGGGAATTTGTTTGTTTCCTTTTACACATGTTGATTTGATTATCCTAATTCAAAGGTATTAATTCTCAGGATCATTGGATTCAATTTATTGCCTACTCTTTCATTGATTGATTATGCTATTACTTAAAGTGATATCTCATAGCTATGGGAAATTGAATCAATTTATTAATTTAGTACTCGACTCCTATTCGTATTGTACATTTTATATTCAACTTCATATGGAGTGATATGAAATTAAAACTACCATTTGTATTTTATAGCCAAGATGTTTATAGAAAATTTCATAGCTACTAATTAATCATTCTGTATAATCAATTTATAACTTGTAAGTGTTTTGAATTACGAGGTTTTGCAGTGTGCACCAGTTATGTAGATTTGAAGTTAACACATTCTTGTTTTTTAATAATAATAATTTTATTGTTATTATATTCAAGCATTTAATCGAGCATTTTAACCTGTTCCAATTATGATTTGATTTTTATTATTAAATATGATTAGAACATGATTTTCCTTTAATTCAGATCTATTGACCATTTTAGTTAATTAAAACATTTCTCTTAGCTGAGATAGTTGTAATTGGCCTAGATAGAAATAGTTTGTTTATTTTCAGTAGCTACAAAACTTTTGTTTCCTTGTTACTATAGTATATTTAGATTAGTTTTAATGCTTTTTTTGTTTTCTATAGATTAACCTTTACAGTTAGTGGTCGTAATAGAACTTAGGAATTAAACAAAATTTATGGAGACTGTCTTCCACAGAGAGAAAGCCATTATAGGTAGCAAGGTCTTTGTTCATATAAGAATTAGCCATTCTAAACTAATTAGGAATTGTCTTAAGGACCTAGTTCAGGATATTTCTTTTCGGTTGATGACTGAACACAATCACCCATCAATAGGTACTTAATGCATTGGGAAGAAGTAGTTCTCGTGAAGGACTATATAGTGGAGATTGATGCACAATTTTATTTTGAGAATATTGTCACAAGATTTGGTTTCCTGAAGGAACTGATGAGTGACAAAGGATAACACTTTTGAATGCAACTATTAGGGAACTAATGTAGGAATTTATGATACATCACCAAAATATTACACCATAATATCACTCTAAAGAAATTGGAACAATAGAAGCATTTAATAAAGTGTTTAAGCATGCATTAACAAAGGACTATATGGTAGAGTAGTATGACTTGGACTAGAGGATTCCAACAATGTTGTGGGATTATCATACCACTTGCAAAAGTTTGATTAAATTTACACATTTTCAATGGATTTATGAGAAGTAACCAATGATTCTTGTAGATTTTACCGCACCTAGTATGTGCATTGCATTGGCTAAAAATATGACAAATGACCAATCATTACATAGTAGGTTGAATGAGATAATGGAATTATAGGAAGATATAATACTTGTAGGGTTTAATCAATAGGTTGAGAAGCATAGGAATAAATATTGACATGATCAAAACATAAGGAAGAGAAAAGTGGATCCTAGTTCACTAGTATTGTTGAAAAGTAGGTACATTAAAATTCCTGGTAATACGCAAATAATATGGATGAGAACATTTAGAATTACTTATATTAAAATTATTGCTATTGCATGTAGGAACAAAAAATATGTAGGATCACGTGCATTGAGCAAGCTGCAGATAGAAGCAAGCTTGATCGGCTCATCGTAGGCTTCACCGGATGGCAGGCCTATGTCGCAGGATGCATAGGACCAATCCTTGTTTGTAGGTTGCAGATCACATATCCCCATGGAAGCTGAGGAGGGAAGATATGGGCCACCCTATGCATCAAATATTAAAGGATTCATGAGATTCATTGCATCATAGAGAAAGAGAGTCTCCATTGGAGTCGCCCCGCCCCCCACCCCCCACGAAGTTTTTTAAGCGTATTGAAGATGTTCCTATGGTTTCCCTGCCACCAGAGGACACCATCCGCATATATCTCTCATTGGATGATCATGCTTTGATAGGACAGTTCATTAGTTTATGAACGTCCTCGAAAACCACCAAGAGCTGGGTCGAGAGGAACTGGAGACCTCTAATCGCCCAAAATGTAGCATCTTACTTAGTAGGTCGAGGATATTTCTTGTTTGAATTTGAATCGAAGGTGGATAGGGATCTTATTTTTAGAAATGGTTCCTACTTCATGGGGCCACAAGGCCTCTATATGAACATGTGGACGCCAGATTTTGATCCTGAGGTTGATATCCCCAAAGCTGTACCTATATGAGTGAGGCTTCCAAACCTGCCAATGCACCGCTAGAATCCAAAATTGCTTAAAGAAATCGAGAATAATTTGGGAAGATTTATTGATATGGAAAGCACCAAATACCAGTACGCCTATGCCCGGATCTATGTGGAGGTGAATCTAGAAGCAGACTTAATGGAGGCAATCAAGCTTACAGTTCGAACCTGGTTTCATTTCTACAATATGGAATATGAATAGATTCCTTTCAAGTGCAGAGGTTGCCATGCATACAGACATTTTCTCCGTAGATGCCCCCAAAAGTAGGAGGAACATCATGAAAAGGAGGAAGGGTGGCAAGTAGTAAAGAGACGCAAGTCAAAGAGCGGGCATCCGGAAAAAAAAAGAG
Source organism: Pseudotsuga menziesii (assembly GCA_001517045.1). Classification (NCBI taxonomy): domain Eukaryota; kingdom Viridiplantae; phylum Streptophyta; class Pinopsida; order Pinales; family Pinaceae; genus Pseudotsuga; species Pseudotsuga menziesii. The sequence continues at coordinate 12,564 of LPNX011068240.1, read as the reverse complement.
GCAAAAAAAACACTCCAGGGAAAACCACCTTAGAGGTTCTTGAACTATTATAAATTAGTGGTGGATCCTTGGTTAATGTAGAGGACTCTAACAATGGAGAGAAAGAACCAGAAAGATAAGTTGTCCCATCTTGTCAGCCCGAGAAGGCTCATTCAGATTCAGGAGAAGAGGGGATAAAGGAAAGAGGAAACCATGAAAATTCAGAAGAGGAGTCTGACACTAATGAAGAGGAAGAAGAGGAAGGGAAAATAGAGATGGTCGCCCCTGGAAAGAACAAATTAAGAGGAATTAAATCGACCAAAGAAGTGAGGGAACAAGCCACATATAAGGACAAACTTCAAGGCTCTAAACTAACCTTGGAGAAACTTGTACAAAATCCCAGAAATACTCATTAGCATGGGAAATCGCAGAAAGGGATTCCCTCCTCGACCAAAATTAATTAATGAAGGTCCTCTCTTTATGGGAAGAAAATTTGATGAAAGTCAGAAGGGCACTCAAGATGTGGGCCAAATCGGCTGAGTCTCCAATTCAAAGAAGAACCAAATCTTTTCAAAACTTAGAGGCTCATCAAATTTCCATGGAGGAAATATAGATATCAAAGGACAACGTTGAAAAATAAGTAATCCTCCATCAAGAATTACATGTTGCATGTAGATATAAGGAATATTTATGGAGACAAAAATCTAGATGTCTCTGACTCAAAGTAGGGGATCAGAATACAAGTTTCTTCCATAAGCATGTTGAGATGAGGAAGAATTACAAAATTGTTCAGGAGATTCAAACTCGCAATCAGGTTATTCAAGACTTTGACAAAATAAAATTGGAAGCATCTTGACACTTCAAAGCAATTTACACAGTTGAAGCCAATAACACTCCTCCAAACTCTATCCCATTGAATCTAGTTCCCATGATTGTTGAACGAAAGGAAAATATTGAGCTAATGCAAAGGATCACAATAGAGGAACTGAAAATGGTCACAGAGGAGATGGAAGAAGACAAGGCACCTGGCCTAGATGGTTTCAATGCTAGGTTCATCAAGTTTTGCTTGGAAATGGTTCATAAGGATCTACTAAAGATGGTTCTAAAAGCTCAACAATGTGATAAAATAGGAGGAAGCACTAATTCAACGTTTATGGACCTTATACCCAAAGAAAAATATGTAGTATCATTTGACAGATTTCAGCCTATTTCATTATGTACTATAGGCTACAAGATAATCACTAAGATCATGGCTAATATATTAAAGTACATTATGCCTTGAATCATTCCATAAAAACAAGGAGGCTTCATTAAAGGTAGGAGAATTTGGGATAATATCATCTTGGTCCAAGAGCCAATCCATTCTAGCCTAAAGAACTGGGACAATGGTATGGTGGTGAAAATCAATTTAGCTAATGCATTTGACAAAGTCTGTCACTCCTTTCTCTTTCAAGTGATGCTAAGGTATGGATTTGATCCAAGATTCATGTGTTGGGTCAAATATTGTGTAAGAAATCCTTGTATTTCCCCCCTCATAAATGGAAGAGTTGTAACCTTCTTTCAAGCATTCTAAGGCCTTAGGAAAGTTTTCCCCCTCTCATCAATGCTTTATGCAATCGAAGCCTCAATGTTGAGCCTACAACTCGAGCAATCAAAGAATGACCATGAGTTAATCGGCATCAGAATGGCCTGTGCGACTAGAGATATTAACCGCACACAGTTCGCATACCATACTATTATGTTAGGAGGCATCATTCAAAATATAACGAGAAGATTCAAGGCCGAACTGGATTCCTATTTCCAAGCTTCTGTAAGCAAGCTAAATCTGAGGAAAAGCAAGTTCTACATCTAGAATATAAATACTAGGGAGATTTCTGGAATATCTCGCACTTTAGGAAGTGAGGGAGTAACAACATGGGATTCCTTTAGATATCTGGGGATCCCAATTTTCAATGGAAAACCAAAAACCTTTGGCTAGAACCCGTTGATTGATAAATTCAAGAAAAGAATCCAAGCCTGGGAGTGGTTTGGCTAAATTCAGTAGGGAAAATGGTATTGGTAAAGGCCGTTCTGAATAGATTTCCATTATACTAGTGTTCATTACTGCTAGCTCCTATCAGAATCCTCACCTCCATCAAATTTATGTTGAGGACCTTCCTTTGGCAAGGAGGGAAAAATAAGGGAGGAAATAAATTTGTTCTGGTTAGCTATAATAAAATCAAACTGCCCCGGATGGAAGGAGGCCTTCAAATCAGAGATTTAAAATACTAGAACTTAGCGATGGGAGCAAAGCTACTCTAGAATTTGTTGGAAGTGAATCCCTCCTGGAGAAGCCAAGTGCTAAGGCATAAATACTTCCCAGGAACAAGGATAATATGTTTGGATTTAGAGCATGCGAGTAATCAAGGATCCCCCATCTTCAATCTTTGCATGAAATCCCTGCCCAGTTTCAAAGAAAAATTCTTATGGATACCGGGAAATGGCAAGCACGTTAAAATATGGTAGGGCTCCATCCTGGGGAAGTCTCCCATCTTCAGAATACCTAGCATCAAAAGGTGGTTAGACAGTCAAAACAAAATCACACTTTGGGATATCTCACACTGGGATTTTTTCCCACCCCACCGCTAGATCAGATGGTCTCTTCCAGACTGTCCTATGGAGATGGATGATGAAAAGAAACTGCTCCTCGATCACCTTGCTGGAATAGAACCTCTCGCCAGCAGAGTAAAAGAAAAACATAGTTAGGGAAGAAGAACAGGAGAATACACCTCAGTGCAAGGTTATGAGTTGTTCGTTGCATGCCCCAACGTGCCCAAAAACCCTGTGATTTGGAAAATATTCTGGAAGGTGAAGAGTTTACCAAAAATTGAAATGTTCAATTGGATGCTAGCGCATGGGAGTATTTTGACAGGTGAGAATCTGGAAAAAAAGAGGCTCTGTTGGCCCATTCCACTGCCCAATGTACAAAAAGAGCAAACAAACCAATCATCATGTGTTAATAAATTGCTCCTTTTCCATTAAGGTTCGGGAACTATTGATCCATCATTGGTTTGGCAATATGGAGCTACCAAGCAGCATTCAACAATGATTTATCAGCTGGGACCAAGCATATCAAAGAAACCTGGACAATAAAGTAGGTTTTAAAAATTGCTGGAGAACGTTGCCAAAAGTAATGTTTTGGAATGTTTGGATTGAAATAAAACAAAGAGTCTTCAAAGACAAGGCCTAGAATATAGAACAGATTGCGGCCAAAATGAAAGCACTCATGGGAGAAATAATGAACACGTCGCTATTTCCTAAGAACAAAACCAAGCTCTCACCAGATGAAGTAATTTGGCCGCAATCCTTCAAAATTACTGAATTAGACACTATCAAGGTTAAGAGATATCTGGAATTTTGGGAAATAAGAATGGAAAAATCTCAGTTTCAAATCTAGATGAAAGAGAGGAAAATATCTAAAATCTTCTTCGACGGAGCCTCGAAAGGGAATCCGAGAGTAACCGGAAGAGGAGGGGTCATTATCTGTCTCGAGAGGAACATTGAAACTTAATACTATTGGAATATAGGTAATGATATGAATAAAATGAATAACATGGTTGAAGCTTATGGACTATGGCAAGGACTTAAACAATTGGAAGCCATGGGGGTGAAGAAACCATTGTTATTGGATATTCTTGAATAATTATTTAGGCCATGAATGGTTCAAATCATTGTCAAAATATAAGGCTATCCAGACTGATCAAAAGAACTATCTCTCTCTCTCTCAAGAGAATTTCAGCAACTATAGTTCTTCCATATCCTCTGCGAGCTAAATGGGAAAGCAGACCTTGCAACAAATAAGGCAATTGGATTAAGTACTAATGAGCTCTACATTAATCTTCATTCCTATTCAATTATACCTCCCTAAGAGGCGAAGTTCTTATAGACTACTCTGGTACTCTTATAAGTCAGAATTTTGTAGCCCTTTTAGTGATTCCTCAACTATTTTTAAAATATAAACCATACCCGTTTTTTTCTAAAATAAAACTTACATACATTATGGGGTGATCCACTTAAAGGCATGGTAAATGGAATAAAACTTGAATAATATTACAGATCACAGGGGCCAACGAATGATAGATAAGTGATGATTGATAATGATGCACATAGTTATATTTGTTGGAATATATTAAACCCACTCATAACTTAGGATAAAATAATTGATCATTATTTGATTAATTATTTACCCACTAGCTTAATTAGTTGGCATCCACTTGCACCTTAAAGTCAACACATGCCATCTATACCCCAGCAATGCTTTATTTCTGATTCTGGGTTGATCTTAACCCTTTATGACCATCCAAAATTAGTAAACAATGCTTTACAACAGATTCTGCTTTATTATGCTTTATCCTTCTTTTAATTATGTGGATAAGGTAAAGCTAGTTGACTAGGAAACTGGGTCCCTTTGTTTCCAACCCATCCATCATGACTTTCTCTCCATTTTCTAGGATTAGCATGTTTTTCCATCTCCCTTGACAAATCACTCATGCTTTTTCTAATTCGTGAGGTCCTTGACATATTTGGGAAGTGCTTTAGCCACCTATGGGGGTTTACTATATTTTGGTAAGTCAACCTTTTTGAGCTTTATGAATTGTCTCCATACAACTCAATTTTCCTATGAGGGATGTACTATTTATGTACACTATTATTCATCATTATTCAATGGAAGGATAAACACAAATATTCATCTCTTCATTCATGTGATCCAGTCTCTTTTCTTCTCTCTATTTTTCCTGTGTATGCTTATGAGAATTCTTAGTAGCAAAATCTATTTACTGTGCTTCTTCTAAGCATCATTGCTCATAGCATTAATCTATTATTTCTACATGGTATCATAGCTACAAGGAGCACAACCTTGCAATCTTCTACATGGTATCAAATCAGCAAGGTTGATCAAGTTCTACAGAGTTGAGGAGTGCAACCAGTCTCCTATCCCTTTATGAAGAAGAGCTTGTCTAGCTTACAAGATTTTATACTAGTTTGTTTTGCAGGTTGTAGAGAGTTTCTTCTTGAGAACATAAATTTAGAAATATGGATTATCCTTCATCAATAATTATTACTCCTTTCAACTACCACGAATGGAAATCCAAAATTGGCAGTCTATTGCACAATAGATGATTATATAGAGTTACTCTATCTTTACATAATGAGCCCAATGCTGTGATTGAGAAAGATAAGTGGCATAATAGGTTGGATGAAGCCTATGGATTGCTTTGCCTCTTTATTTATCCTGATATACTCTTTCATCTATATGGTTTGACCACTCCAATCCATGTATGGACTCAATTGGAGTCTCTCTTGGGAGTTCAAGATGAGCTAAGAGCGCATCAATTGGAGATTGAGTTATTCTCACTAAGTCCAAGCAATTTCGAATCTCTTGAGGGTTTCTTCACCAAGTTCAAGTCACTTTTTCTAATTCTCAAGCAATGTGGGATTGAGAAAGAACATGATCAATTAATCATTTCCATTGTTTCAAAATTGGGTCCTGATTACTCAGTTTTTGTGTCTACTTTTCAAGCTACTAGGCTTGTTGTTCCTAAGTGGAAAATCTCTTCTTTAAATTATTTTCTTGATTCACTAATAAAGGAGAAAGATAAATTGATCCATATGGGTGCCTTTAATTCTTCCAAGGGAAAGGATCATTCTCTCTTGGTTCAAGGAAACAAGAATGTCAAATGAAAAGAGAAGCAAATTGTGAAGAAGCCAAATACAGAAAGTGAAGATGATAGTTCGAAGCCTACTGATGAAGATTTAGTAAATAAGGGTAAGAAGAAAGGGAGAACATCCAAGTTTTTTATTGCAGCAAGGGTTTTGATTTAGAGAAGAAGTGTTTCAAGAATAAGATGGACATCATGTCTCAGCTTCTTGAGAAGCACAAGATCGAAGTTCCAGATGAACCAGAAAAGCCTGTTGATTCCTCAGAACAATGCAATAGTGCGCACTTCCAAGGTGGTATAAATTATGCTTTGAGTGCCATAGTTATATCCTTTTCTCATGTATTTGATATAGATTTAGTATCTGATATATCATAATAAAAAATATCATATCCTTTCTTTGATAATTCTCCTCTCAGTCTACTAGATTCATCTCCCAAAAATTGTGATTTTTCACTAGATATTGACTTGTCTTTGAGCAGCTCTTCCTCACAAGCTTATATTTCTGATTTAGAATATTTTCAGGAATATATGTATGTCATGACACAAATCATACCACCATCCATACCATCTACCATACCTATGAATAATCCTAAGACTATACAAATCCCAAGTTCACTAGTTGATTCCTCATTGGTCTCTTATGTAGTGTTACTTATCTTATATGGTTTGAAGTCTTTCTTATCTTTCAGTGGTTGGTTATCCATTACCTTAGTAATATTTGGAATGATATTTAACATGTTTGGATATGTTCTAAACTGTTATGGTTTAGATCTCATTTCCATCCATAATTCAAATTTTTACACCTATCAGGTTTTCCAAGTTGCTCATAGTTTTCCTAGTCTAGCCCTATAACCTCATGGAGTCACTGAAGCCTTTGTCTTTACTATTCCATATGCTAATGTTTCTGATATATCAGAGTTTTATCATCCTCATATCATATCTTGAAATGTGCTACATTATATTGGAATATTGACATGTGATTCACATCACAAGTTTGCAGCTATTCAAGGAATTGAATGTGTGATAAATTGTCTTAATTTTTGTACTCTTTGGAAAGGAGTATGCACAGTTATATTTTCCATTTCAGATTGTGTTTTGAGATCAGAGTTTGACAGTAGCAAGAAGCATTCAGATAATTATCCTACTTCATCATTTGATGAGATACAAGGAGTCGCTCCTCTTCTTTCTTGCAGGTTCTACGCTCTAGCGCATGATCATGGAGTTCATGATTTCTTCAACAAGTATTCCATCCAGAAGTAGTGCATTCAACTCATTGAATTGAAGATAAATATAAGTTGAAGACATTATTTCAAATTTTGTGCCTTGTCCTTTCTTGACGGAGGATTTTTCCCATGTGGTTTTGCCTCTTTCCTCACGTTTTTGGACATAATAATTGTTAAAGGGTGACCATAGCCTTGTTGTTGGTCCCTATATGCATCCATATGCATCTATATTTTTTGAAATACCATCATAAATTCATACTTATAGGGGGGTGTTGGAATATATTAAACCCACTCATAACTTAGGATAAAATAATTAAACATTATTTGATTAATTATTCACCCACTAGCTTAATTAGTTGGCATCCACTTGCACCTTAAAGTCAACACATGCCATCTATACCCCATGAAAAACCACTTATACTATGAAACGAGAAATTTATACTAAGAACGAGAACTCTAGCCATAAAAATGATGATTTTTGCATAAAAACACCAAAAACACCCCCCAAATAGAAAAGTGTTGATACCAGTATACACATTTTTTTTTCGAGATAAAAAATAGAGCCATGGCCTAATCATGCCATACTGTTGTTTACAAAAACTTTGAAATCAACCCCTAAATTGGAAAAAGATTTTTTCCTCAAGAGATAAATTACAACTTTTTTGAAAATTGCATATTAAACAAAAACAAATATTTCATAAATAATTTCACCACTCTAACTATTTAAAATCAAACAAATTATGCTTTGATTCGTAATGAAATTATATATTATAGCCTACAAGAACAAATTATTCATGTAAATTATCAAAAACTCCTTTAGAGTTTCAATTACTAACTTCATACTAATAAAAAACATCTAAAATGTTTCATATGAAATTATTCAAACTCATCCATGGATTCTGACACCCCATCAGAATCTATATTTTTTGCAGATGAACGGCTCGATATAATAGAAAAAATAAATTAAACCCCTAACCCCCTGACCCCCGATTACATTACATTAAAAAAAATTAAACACCCCCCGTGCATAACCCCCTAAAACCCCCAACACTGCATTTACAAAATTTAAAACGCCGCCCCTTAACCCCCTAAATCCCCCAACAACATTATATTAAAAAAAATGGCATAATGTAATGTCATGATGTGATGTAATGTCATAATGTAACAACATAATGTATTTTCATGAATCCACTTATTATACAAATCGCAATACCTTGTTATAATAATCCATTATTTAATGGTGTCATATTCATATAAATAAAACAAAACTTATTAAGATACTCTATCCATAATATAATGGCCTGAATGAAATTATTATTCAATTCAATATGTGACCTAATATACTAACAATAATCATAACCTAAGAGAAAACGTTACTTGCTTCCGTTGAGTTTTGACCAATGTATGCAATTCCCTCATACAAGGATCTAATGCGTTAGCTTACTCTTCGACCCTTGCGCAATATTAATCTTCTGCAAGAGAAAACAATCCAGCCATTTGTTTGAGGGATCATGGAGACTGTGTGCAGGACGGATGTGGGATTTGAAATTGGCACCTCTAAGGATGACTGTGTCATAGTTCTAGCAGTTCAACATGACTCGAAACAACCGTTGATCTCAAATAACTTAAAGTGGAGTTTTTTAGTATCATTGAATATTGTACCTTGTTGGAAATGGTCACTTCTTTGTCCAGTATTTTCTTTTACGTAGGTAAAACTCATGAGCTTCAATGGAGAATGACATGAATTTAGGTTTAGATCTAAATAATAAATTATGATACCCATTCATGCGATGAATCTATGATACCAAATAATGTGATGAATCTCAACTTCTAAATCTAAATCCAATGCCTACACTTTTAAAACCTTATGTGTCCTCTTGTTGTTTTTTTGTCGAGATGCCATGCCATGTTTTGGCAGCATTTTTTTAAGTTCATGGAATTATACATAACATATATTTTGTATGCTTTGGAGACAATGGATGGCCTTTTTTGCCATATTTAAAATGAGATTCCAAAACTCACAAATGAGTTCTCCCATAAATAAACAATGATGTCCCCATGGTGGCTGAATCCCAATGTAAAAAGGATTAGGCACAACCAAAGTAGACAGCTAGTTTGATACAACAATGCTTAGAAAATGCTTGATCCATCAAATGTGTCTTTTGTTTTTATTCATAGGCTCATTGCAAATCAAATGTTAACCTGAAGAGTCTTATAATAATTTCTGGGTAATAATTATCATCCGGTAATGATGCTCATATGCAATTAATTTAATATTTACTTCTAAGCAAATTTGCCTAGGTTTATTTAAATTTGAGAAGGGAAATGAATAATTAAAAAATTAATTATTAGAAAGGAAAAGCCGAGCGAAAAACTAACTCAAAACCTTGTGAACATAGATGTAGATTCCTAATTGAAAACCATGTCGTGTACAAGGTACATTAGTTTAGAGATTGGTGATAGTTTTCATCATCAGTTAACATATTTACCATGATTTGGATATGGCATGGTTTGTTATATACTTTATCAATTATGTAATTTAGTTCAATTTTATTTACTTTAGGTTTAGTTTTATCTTTCAAAAATTAAAAAAAATAAATAACAATAACAATTTTAGTTAGATTGAGTTAGTATGTTAATATAGAAAAAAAATCAAACTTTATTTTATAATTTAATTCATTTGAACATCTATATATTTTGCACAATAAGATTATGAGTATTTTATTTACAAAGTTTTAGAATATTCTTCTCACATATATTCACAATATATGTAAGTGTGACATGATTAGGTCCATATTTTTTTTAATACTTAAAAAAATATTATTCATAATTTTTGCTTTGAGGCACCTAATTTAGTATTAGCTTCATATTCATAATTATAAAAACATTATCATACTGAGTTGTTATTATTACCCATTTTAATGTCGTATATGCTAAAACGTATATAAATGTTACTTTATTTTAATAAATTCCATTTTATAAAGTAAATCGACTTAAAATAAAAGGCCAGGCTATTGTTTAATTGGTAAATTCTACACACTTCCAATTCACCTCTTTCGTTTCGTTGGATACGCAACAAGTAAATTCACTTTTCCAGGGTCGGCACTACATTGATTTGATTGTGGAATAATATCATTTGGAAAGAATTAAAGTACATCAAAACATGAGTGGATCATTCCTGCATCATGTAGCTGTGAGGAAAGCATTAAAGTACATCAAAACATGAGTGGATCATGCCTGCATCATGTAGCTGTGAGGTCTGCAGTGCTACCTTGTTCAGAAATCGTTGCACTTATTGTGGAGAAGGTGGACACTGGACACACAGGACAGATTCATCCGAGACTGGAAAAATGATCCTATTGCCTCTTCTCAGTCTTCATATATTGAGTGTAGATATTTGTTTCCGCTAGTTGAAGAGTAAATGAATGAAGATTGGCTGACGAAAGAACACTCACAAATTGACAAGACAACCTTCCTAAATAAATGGATGCAAAATCCCAAGTATTTGAGAGCCTAACCTAGAGGAATGTATTGAACTGCAAATTGAAAGATACATAATCTAATTTTGGTGGCTCTGGTGGGTGAGCTAAACCGCTCGTGCTCGTGGATCTACTCCTAGTGTCTCTGCTTATGGTGGTTCTGGGAGAAATTTTAAATGAATATGAATTGATTGTTGGAAATTTTAAATTTTAAATGAATTGATTGTACCTTCTAAATAAAATCAGCCCTCCATAGTGGGAACCGCCATTATCAGAATCTGGACAAAGCGAGTACTGGAGCCAATCAGATTCTTGACTGTTTGAAAAAGGTTTCTGCAACTGGCATGGAAGTTTTATTAGTTATTGATATCGTGAACATAATTGTCGTGTACAACTATGTTTCCTGATTAGGTAGTTGAAGAAATGGAGCCTCCATGATTAGCAATCATACCTCGAGCGGCGGATACAGAAAGATGTCCTCCAATGGTCTATCAATTTTCTGTGTTGGGCCTTCCTGATCGTTAAGGCTTAAACCTAAAGCTTCTACTACATCATTCAATTCCTGGGCACTATATGACAGCAGATTTGCATTTGAAATGCCCTCCATTTGTGTTTCATGGCACTGGAGTAGCCTAGTTACTTGATGTTCGTCCAAACCAACGTAACCTTCTTTGGACTGTTCAAGCTTACAAGCCCAGTCCTCTCTAATAACATTAGGGTGCATTCCTGCATGTTCAGGAGCTTGATTACCAGTATGCCAAAGAGGAGTGCACTCACAACTTTTAGAGTCTCTATTTTCCTTCCAATTAGTAGCCTGTAAATTAATGCAGATACAATTAGATAATTGATAAATTTGGAATAGGAAGAACGCGCAATCAAGTAAAACTCGGAATAACTCCGCTGAGAACTTGACAGAGGAATATCCGAAACCACTTCCCTCACGCTCAAGCATGGTGAAAATCATACCGTCGAATAAATTTAGTAGTTCAGATATGAAGAACTCACACAAAATACCCATAAAACCTCCTCCGCCCGCGCTCCATTCACCTCCGCCTCCCTCCACCTCTCCACCTCCGCCGGTCCCTTCTCCCCCCTCCCATCCTCCCACTTAGTGGGACCATCCTCCATCTCCTCCTCCTTTCCGCTCCACCCTCCTCCCGCTTCCACCTCGTCCGCCGTTAAAACAACAGGAGCGCCGCTCCATGGGCGCCAAAGAGGGCGGCCCTTTGGCGCTCATGGAGCGGTGCTCCCGTTGTTTTGACGGCGGAGGAGGTGGAAGCGGGAGGAGGGTGGAGCGGAAGGGAGGCGGAGATTCAAACAATTTCTTTCCATTCGTTCTAACAATGAAATTGCCTGTCAAACATTGTTAAAATATTTATCAAACCATCAATGAAACATTTATGCTCATCATTCAATCACACAATTTCTTATCATTCGTAGTCACTGTAAAGTTTATGTATAAGCTCATGACTTCTTTAGTAAATGAAATTAAGCAATGCGTTGGTGCTATGGATCCTCCAAAGGTTAAAGTTCTTGATAGAGATCCAGATGAAGCAACCCAGAGTCTTGGCGAGATTCAAATCAATCTATTATATTAATCATATTTAAAAATAAAATAAATTAACAGTTTGTGGTTACTAAATATGGATGACTTACAAAGTGTCATTAATTGTTTGTTATGTATATCTCAGTTACTAGTTATTAGTATCACATATAAATTAAGATATTTTTAATATATATATATTTTTACAATTATTTTGTAGTGTTTAAAATATAATCGAGTAGGATGACATTCCGTTCTCCATCTCACATTGTAAAATATAAAGAAAATGAGCAACATAACTTAAAAGACAATACAGTGACTATGAATGATAAGAAATTGTGTGATTGAATGATGAGCATAAATGTTTCATTGATGGTTTGATAAATATTTTGACAATGTTTGACAGGCAATTTCATTGTTAGAACGAATGGAACGAAATTGTTTGAATCTCCGCCTCCCTTCCGCTCCACCCTCCTCCCGCTTCCACCTCCTCCGCCGTCAAAACAAGGGGAGCGTCGCTCCATGGGCGCCAAAGGGCTGCCCTTTACTGGCGGCCCTTTGGCACCCATGGAGCAGTGCTCTCCTTGTTTTGACGGCGCAGCCTCCCCCTTCCACCTCCTCCGCCGTCAAAACAACGGGAG